>JAJOOH010029006.1:0-10826 GCA_029582605.1 Solanum gracilifrons
ATATATATAATTGATAGTTTATTATTTAAAAATTATTTTGAACAAAATGACAAGTGTCCTCATTTAATTTGACACTTTAGACATCGTTCGCTAGTGGAACACACTCACCATCATATTTTTGCTAAATGTAAAACAAAGTGTTAAAATGACATATCATGACTTTACACGAGATGTCTAAAATGAACAAAGTCTAGTTAAAATGTCTAAATGAAAATTAATGCCAACTTTAGGTAACCATCGATGGATTAAGCCAATTATTTAATCAATTAAATGAATATTTTTAAATCTATCAATAATTACGATGTTAAAATAATAATTCACGTTAAGTTTAAGTCGTTTTCTCCTAATTAAATGAGGCTAGCGAGATGGGCCAATTTTATCATAATAACCCATAAACGAATGTTGGATATGAGTCGAAAACAACAGTTGACGTCGTCATTCATCGTTTACTATTTTTCTACCAAAACACGCAAGAATTGATTCCCAGAAAGGAAGAAGAATTGGGTATTCTTGATTCTTATAGAGATGCTAAATTTTAGTTTTGAATTTCACAATTGATTTGAGGAAAAAAAAAATGTTTGGATGCAAATGCTTCCGTTGGAGCAAAATTTCAGATCTTTCTTCCCGAGAACCTGATACTTTTCTTCTCCCAGAACCCATTCCTCAATGGCCTCAAGGTATGCAAAATCATCTTTTGTTGCCAATGTTAAAAGGGTTACTTGGATAATTAGATTTAACATATGGGGTTTTATCTGTTGCCACTTTTTTTTTATAGTAATTGTGCCTATCCTTGCTCTTGCATTGAAAATAATGTCTTTTTATTCATAACTGCTCAGCAGGGGCGGAGCTAACAAGGGTTCCATGGAAAGTTATATTGTTTATACCCTACATGTGTTTACTTTTTCATATTTCGAAACTCTAAGTGAAAATCCTGGCTCCGACACTAGCTCAGGGTGTCTCACTTTCTCACTTTCTGCTCAGCAGGGGTGGAGCTAATAAGGGTCAAGGGTTCATCCAAACCCTCTTTGATGGAAAAGTAGACGGTTTATATATGGTTAAGATTATTTTTCTTGGACTTCTTTGTGTGTTTACTTTTTCATATATTGGAACCGTGAAAATTCGGGCTCTGCCACTACTGCTTAGGGTGTCTCCTTTTTTTTGCTCAATGTCTGATTGACATTGAAATGCTTCTATGTTTCCAGCAAAACTGGAAATTACACACTTATAGTGGCATGTCTGCAATATTTTTCATCCAAATATCGTGACTATGTTAGGGTCCTTTGTCTTTTTATTTTTAATTGTTTAAATGCCTTCTTAAAAGAAGAGAGAAGAGTGTATGCTATTGCTTGTGCCTTGTGGTGAAATATGAATGAGTTGGTATCCACGGCTGATTCTTTTAGCATTGTAAAGAAAAGATTTTCTAATCTTTGTTGTGGTTTCCAAGCATGTTATTGAGTGTGAATCATTCTTAACTGGTAGTTTCTCTTTTGCATTAAATTTTATGCTTTTAATTCTATTTGCCCCTTCGTACAAGGGCTCTACAAGTTTCAATACATAGAGTTGTCATTGAAGTACACTAGTCTGCGAAGATGCTGCTGTAGCTTTTTTGATTGATAGGCACAGGGATAATGAGCAGTAAAATGGAAACTTCTTGTTGTTATTTTGTTCTACAAGAAATTGAAATTACCACAAATTTCTGAATTGTGAATACCTTCTGAAAGTTCCACATACTTTGTTTGATCCGTAAAATCTTATGTAATACTGGTTTCAAGATTTATCTTGGTTTTCCTTCATGATTAACTTCCATATATTAAAGCAGGAGGTTGTTTCCTGACAATTTCTTGTTCAACTGATTAAGTTTCACTTCAATTTTCCTCTCTTCCTGTTCTCTATGTTGTACTTTCATTCTTATCTGACAAGAGGTGTTTTGCCACTCGAAGAAGACTTGAAATAACTTTGCAGACTGATTTGGCAATTTGCTGGATCCGTTATCGCGAAACTTGGAAATCACAATTTTCAACTTGAATCAACTAAATGAAATTCTTACGAGTTGGGATAAGTTTGTAGTGGATAGTTTATGATTCTTTGTTGTTATTTGAGACCAAAGCTAATTATCTCATGTTCTAAATGAGTTACTTGTTCAGCTTCTAAGTTTTCATTGTGATCAAATGACTCTTGTGGGTTAAATGTAAGAGTTTGTCATTCAATTTCCTTCTTTTTCTTGGAGAAGATTGTCTAGGTTCTTGGACATGCATTAGTTTTCTCAGTCGTTTGATATGATGTGTCTGTTTATGGGTTGTCGAATCAAAACTGTATCCCAATAGACTGTTAGTCGTTAGAATCATGTTAGCGGATTGCATACAAACCTATATTAATTCCTTTATTGAAAATTAATTAAGAGAAGAACACTTCTAATTTCAATTTTTTTCCTGCTCTCTGCCACTGTCTCAGGATGTTCTGGTACAGGATTCGCTAGTGGTACAATTAAACTAGGGGAACTGGAGGTTCATAAAATCAGCAAGTTTGACTTTGTCTGGGGTTGTAATTTGTCACAAGATCGGAAACAGGGTGTTAGCTTTTATAAGCCAAGGGGGGTGCCTTATGGATTTTTCAGCCTTGGCCACTACTGCCAATCTAACAAGAAGCCTCTACGAGGGTTTGTGCTTGTTGCTCGGGAAGTGGCTAAACCTGAGGCAGAAGATCATTGCAGTGGAAATCCTTGTTTGCCTGCGCTCCAGAATCCCCTTGATTACACGTTAGTCTGGAGTTCTAATGATGGAACTGAAGAAAATTTCGATGGATCCGGTTACTTCTGGTTACCTCAACCACCTGAAGGTTATAAAGCCCTGGGGTTCATTGTGACTACTAAGCCAGTTAAACCTGAGTTAGGGGAAGTCAAATGTGTTCGAGGTGACCTCACTGATGAATGTGAAACTTACCGCTTGATACTTAAAACCAGCTCTGTGCTTTCAGAAGTACTGGCAATTTGGAGCATAAGACCGCGGCATAGAGGAATGCATGGTAAAGGTATTTCAGTTGGTACCTTTTTCTGCAGTAGCTATTGGAGCACAGGGCAAGAGTTAAACATCGCATGCCTAAAGAACTTCGATACGAGTCTACTAGCAATGCCAAACCTTGATCAGATTCATGCAATCATTAGGCACTATGGTCCTACTTTGTTTTTTCATCCCAGCGAGACCTATCTTCCATCTTCTGTACAATGGTTCCTTGACAATGGCGCAATGCTCTATACAAGAGGTGATTCAGTTGCTAAGCCCATTGAGCCTGAAGGTTCCAATTTACCTGGTGGTGGGACAAACGATGGCCAATGTTGGATTGATTTGCCTAGCGATGTCCGCAGGGATATTGTCATATTTGGAAATTTAGAGAGTGCAAAACTTTATGTTCATGTTAAGCCAGCCTTAGGTGGTACTTTCACAGATCTTGCAATGTGGATTTTTTGCCCCTTCAATGGGCCAGCTACTCTAAAGGTAGGAGTAGTGAATGTTCCTCTAAGCAAAGTCGGTCAGCATGTAGGTGATTGGGAGCATTTCACTCTCCGAGTGAGCAATTGCACAGGAGAGTTGTGGAGTATCTATTTTTCTCAACACAGTGGTGGTGAATGGGTGGATGCTTATGATTTGGAGTTCATTGCAGGAAATAAAGCTATTGTTTATTCATCAAAGGGTGGCCATGCTAGCTTTCCTCATCCTGGAACTTACATTCAAGGGTCCTCAAAGCTAGGGATTGGAATTAGAAATGATGTTGCACGTAGTAATCTCTATGTAGATTCAAGTACCCAGTATGAAATTATTGCAGCACAGTATCTCGGACATGAAGCTGTTAGTGAGCCATGTTGGTTACAATATATGAGAGAGTGGGGTCCAACCATTATTTATGACTCAAGAAAGGAGCTTGAGAAAATTGTTAATCGCTTGCCAATAATGGTTCGAAATTCAGTACAGAGTATTTTTGATAAGCTGCCAATGGAACTGTTTAAGGAGGAAGGCCCTACTGGGCCAAAGGAGAAGAACAACTGGTTTGGAGACGAAAGATGGTAGCACATTTCTTTGTCTATGGGTATCTTACTCTTGCCAGTAGATCAGAATTGGCTTTGTTGTACCATTATGTACAGATTCATATTACTCTACGACTGGGCTTTGTAGTTGCTTTAGTTTATCAATTTGTGAGGACGGACTACATTAAGGATCCTACAAGTCCATAGTTTATAGCAGGAGTTATGTTGATTATTTGGTTATCTACAGAAGGGAAGCAGAACACACTACTCATAAACCAAAAGGGCATCAAGAACGCGGTAATCCTTCACCTTAAAGCAAATTGATTCTTGTTATCACCATTTCATTCTGCACCTATCACAATGTGCTGCTTCTCTTTCATTGTGGCATCAGATTGTCCTTTGTGAGCTTTGACATTCCTCAATCCAAATCCTAACTTCATTGCAAGTTAAAGAATGTGATGCATGCCCTCCATCTTTTCTTCTCCATGCGGGCATTCTTTACTGTATGAGCAAGCGATGCCAGTTTAATGTTTGGCATTGACAGTCTCCCGTGCATCCCTCTAATCTAAACAGGTAAGAAACTTGGAGAATGGTCATTTGGTTCGCAAACAAAGTCATGCAGGGATAACAGTATAGGGATTATTTAGTGTATATGTTTTTTAGTGAATGTTTAAGTTCATTGCACTTGTATATACTGTGTATATATATTAATAGAAGTCCACAATTTTAACCTTGTTTTTGAAGTAAATAGAAGATACAAAGATGAGATTGAGGTTGTTTTGATCTTTAAGATGTGTTTTAGTTAGTTGATTTAACTACCTAAAAGGTTAAAAGTAAAGAATGAAATAAATTATTTGGTCCCCTCTGTAGTCTGTAACAAGAAAATTGTTTGGTAATTTGATGTTTTTAGTTGGACCAGTTCTGTTATGAACCATTCATTCAGCATCAGCTATGCCTATTGTCTACTGTTGAGAAGGACGCTATAGCTCAACTAGACCTTCATTTGATTATATTGTGTTCTTCCATTTCACATGATGCGATATGTATAGTGTTTGACTGAACACGAAATTTTAGGATTTTTTTTTCAAAAAACTAATGAGTGTAACTAATTATCTGCATGAGTCAAACTGCAATAGTCAACTAGAAAAAAGGTACCTCTTTCACATTTTACTGTCATGAAAGTGAGAGGTACCCTCACATTTAAGTACACTAGATTAATATTATTATTATTATTAATAGTTATAATAATAATTAAAAATAATAGCAACAAGAACAATTGATCATTAAATTTGAATCAATTATATAAATTCACACTATTCATGGGGCTCTATTACACTCATCTCAATCTAATACAAGAAAAAACACTATATTATATCATATTCATCTATTTAAACGACCCATTTGGATGAGTTTTGAATTAATAAAAAAATTATCTATATAAAAGAACAACGGAAAAGAATAAAAAAAAATACCCTTAAATTATGTGAAATTTTAACAAAAATGTCATTTGTTATTCTGTTGTTAATACTTTTGTCAAAAAATGCACTTATTATTACTTTTGGATCAAAAATGTCATTTTCCTAATAAACATATTATCTTTTTTTCTTCTTAAACACATTATTTTTTTAATAAAATATTACTTTTAAAGAATTTTGTTTTACTTTTTTTCCTTTTAAATCACTTAAATTAATGTAAAAGTGAAAAGTAATCTGGTATCTTCTTAATCTCCTTTTATCAATTATTATAGAGTTACCTGATATATTTTTTTGAATTGATAACATAGTCATACATATAAGATCCATAGTAATTGTATCACTAATTTTTATTTAGATAATGATTTATTTATTTTTCAAATTGAAGTAAGATAAACATTTGCTAATATAGTCCTTGATTTTAAAATTAATATATATTAATAAAAATGTGTGTGTGTGGGGGGGGTGGGGGGGGGGGGGTGAACAATAACTTCATCCATGATGCTTTAAAGATATTTTATGATTAAAAGTAATGTAAGAAATTTTCCTGTTTTATGACATTATGATTTATTACTATTATATCTTAACTTTAAAATTAATGATTATATTAGCCAATGTTTATTCTTCTTTTATAAGGAAAATAAGTTTTACGTTATCCAAATAAAAAATAGTATTGAGTTACTATGATCTTATATATATGAAAATTAATAATGATTTTCAATATTTTTTATTTAAAAAATGTGTTCAAAACAAAGGAAATACTATTTTTATTAAGAAAATGACATTTTGATTCAAAAGTTACAATAGAGACATTTTTAAACCATAGTATTAACATCAAAGACATTTTTAGCCTAAAATATTAGCAAAAAGTATTTTTATATACATATTCAAAAAAAAAAAAAACAGCACTACACTAATTCATTTCTTGACTTTTCTCAACAGCCAACATCCGTACATGTTTGGGGGCCTAAAACTCTTACGGAAAATATAATTGGCAAGACAGATTTTTGGCACGAAATGACACGAGCAACAAAAATTAAGTATTTTCGTAATTTTAGTGAAAAGTTAAGAGCGTTTGGATAAATTCATTTATTTCGTGTACTTAAATTACCCTCAAAAGTAAAACCACTTTTAATACTTTTAAAACCACAACTATTTAAAACTTAAACCACTTCTGAAAAGTCCAAGTTGTAATTATTATTTATTTCACACTGCATAAGAAATTTTTATTTAATTTCATACTTTATTGAGCTTTTTCATTTTTCTTGGGTAAGGTTTACTTCTATTTCTACCAAGTTTGGGTCTCCATACGTTGTCATTTTAAATAGTGTTTTTTTGTTTCCTTTTCATTCATAATTTTAATTTGGAATAATAAATCAACGACAAATCTGAGTTGGTTTAAACTACCTTTGTTCAAATATATTTGTTTTTTGTCAATTTTTTTCTTCATTCACAAGAACCCTATATTTAAATATATCAATCTTCTATATAGGGGTGTACATGGTCGGGTTGGTTCGAATTTTTCAAATATCAAACCAAACCATTTGTGTCGGATTTTTAAATCTATAAATCAAACCAAACCAAAAAATTTCTGGTTTTTCAACCTCGGGTTTTTTTCGAATTTTTTCGGGGTTTTCCACTAAAGTATTCATATAAACATATAATTTACTTGTACTTCAAATATTTCTCCAGTCCTACCAAAATACAACTATTTAAGGTGTTTCTTAAGAATACAACACAAACAATGATATGATTAATGACACTAAAATATCCAAAAATAATAATAATAATAATGAAATCGCGTAAAACAAATATTGCAAATTAACAAGTCATAATGAAAATGATCATAATTTAAAAGTACTAAATCATACTAAAATAAGTTTAATAAGTATTAGTTACATGACTAAATATTAAAGAAAATTAAAATTGGATTATGTACTTTAATTGTCTAAACCAATGTAAAATCAAAGAACAAATATTCAATATTATTGTCATTCTTTGTGTTAAATTGATTTTCTTTTTGCATTAGTATTAATTTGATTTTGATTTAAGTTTTATTATAATTACCAACATCTATAATATAATCTTTATGGAACTATTCAAAATTCTAAGTTTCAAACTTGAAATAATATATTAAAAGATAAAAACTATAAAAAAAAAAGTATAAGAAATATTTAAAAATTATATCAAAGTAAATATTTTTATTTATAAAATAAAATTTTAAAATTATATATATAATGTCGAGTTGGTTTGGTCTCGGGTTGGTTTTTTTTAGTTAAAATCAAATCAACCCAAATATAGTTGGATTTTTTTTCCAACACCAAACCAAGTCAAACCAACCACTAATCGGATTTTCTTTTTTGGTTTGCAATTTGGTTCGATTTTGTACATCCCTACTTCTATATATTGTAGTTGACAAGAATGTGCAAATTTGACCATTTGACTTAGTGGTAGTTTATACCGTAAATACAAATGGTTGAACATTGAAATATTCCAATGAAGAGTGAACTTAAGCTACAAAAGTATTGTGGAATCATGTTATTTAAAGAACTATATATACTTATGTTATAAATCCAACAACAAAATAAATTCTTGATTAACAAATTAAAATAAGAACGGATGAGAGTGAAGTTGAAGGAGATAAAAAGAGTAAAGTAAGAGAGAGTAAATAATTATTAAAATGTTAAAGGTGATTTTCTTTTTTGGAGGAAAATACAAGCGATTTTGGAGCCAAAGGGACATTTTCATCATTTACCCGTGTCTTGGAAATTCGTGCCAAAATTTTGTCTTGCCTTAGGAGTACTCAAACTCTTATGAGTACATTTCTCATACGACACTACCTACAGGTTTGGTACCTTTAGGCATACTTTTTTTTTTTTCATTAATAGATAAAATAATTTATAATAAATTTTAAAGTGATAAAAGTAATCATGATTATAAATAAAATGCGGTGAATTTTTTTTTTTTAGAAAAAAACAATGAATACTTATGACTTATGAGTATAACTCTAGTTATTTCTTGATTCTTCTTTCTAAATATTTTTTATGCTATATTATTGTCTAATTGATGCTGGAAATGTTGTGTAACATCAAGCAATAACTTTGAGAAAAAGAAAATTTTGAATACATTGATTTCTTTAAAAATATCTGAAAATTTTATGAAATATTCAAATGCTTCTTTAAGTGAATATAATATTTTTTATATTGACGTAAGCTAGATTTTAGGATGAATACTTAGGTCCATTTAGTCATACGATATGAAATCATGAGATGAAGTTGAAGTGTTGTTTGGACATGCAATTTGAATTTTTTATGTTATATATTTTCTCATAAACATAAAACTCCCATAAATTGTAAAACAATTAAACTATACCAAATTTTTATACAAACTTACCAAATAAACAAAAGCTTATAAAATCGCATAATACACTATCATAAAGCGAGATACAACATTGATCAAACTTTAATTCGATAAAAAAATCAAAATTGAACATTAGTTGGTAAATAAATTTAATAAAAATAATAAATTTGGTGAATATAAATGGTAAAGTAGGAATTGTTGAAGTAATATCATATTTTATGTTGGTGAGAATAATTGTTATATGAAATATAAATGGTTTAAAAAATAATGACATTAATTTTATAAATTTATTTACATATAAAATAAATAGTTAATAAATATAAATGTGAGAGCTTTTTTTTTTCACAAAACATAAACTTGTGCATTAATTTTGTATTTAAAAATTTTCAAATCATGTTTTTGGAGAATTTGAAACTTCATATCATAAAATGAAATCAACTTGAAATTATTTGTCCAAAGGTTAATTTCATATCACGATATAAAATTACATATCCAAATATCTATTAAAATTTGATCCCACAAAATTTCGATGTCTCCGTTTTTATGTTTGCTTAGCATGGTTAGTGGCGTTCCACGCAGGGCTATGGTGTTGTATTTTAGGTTGGGGAGTGGGCTATGTTATTAGGTGGCCACACCTTTGTCGGGTTGTTCTTTGCAACTCTACCCACTTTTCTTTGTCCCTACGCTTATTAATTCTTCAAATTCATTCATAATCAACATTTCTTTAATCAAGGTTTTTAGTCTTTTTAATATAGAATTATCTTTATTATGAAGTGTTTATCACAACATGAAATTTTTTAGATTGAATCTAGATTTAGTCAATATTCAATATAAATATTGAACATCAGAAGAAAAAAAAATACATATCCAATAAGCCTAATCAGTTTTACCTTCTTTTTCCCGTGCCTTTGCTTCGAGTTTTTTCATCATTATCCAAGCTGAGATTACACTCAATATTTCTTATTTTTTTCAATTTTTGGCTAAAAATGCCGACCAAAATTAGCCGATTTTATTTTGAAAAAATAGGATTCAAACTAACTATCATGAGATATTTTTCAATCAATTTTTCCCTTGATTTTAGTCGTGAGTGTCAATTAACGGACAAATCTCGATATTTACTAAAGCAACGCGCCTAAAATCAAAATTTCTTCGTTCCTCAATTTGACATCGGTTTAGACCAATAAACTGATGACGCATCATAATATCCGACATCTTCTACTTCCTTTTTTAACCCTTGATTTTATTTTAGTCATGATATCATATAGAGTATCAAATATCAATTTATCCAACTTGAAAGAGGAAAATTTAGAATTAACCTGTTATGTATACAACGGTTATATATGTATGCTATATTTAACCCCAACACATTATCATCCTTCTTATATTTAAAGCCAAATTCATCGGGGGCCTCCTAAAGATTGTACTAATTTTTACTTAGACACCTTAACTAAGCTTTGTTTATTTTAGACACCTCATATTGAGTTTCGCTGTGTCATTTTGGCACTTTCTACTGACTTGACACATTGGGTGTGCTGCACCCATTTTGAGCGCGTGAGGAGTGTTTTTTATTATTATTTTATTTTGGAAAAAGGGTCAAAAATACCCCTCAACTTTGTTTTATTAGTTGATTTTACCCTCGCCATTAAAATGAAGTTAATTTTACCCCTCCCGTTACTAATTTCACCATATATGCCCCTCTTTTGACGGAAAGCCCCAAATCAACTCAAATTAACCCGATTTCAATTGAAATTACCCGATTTTCTCTTTTCAATACAAACCCGACCCATTAAACCAAATGAATTAATACCAAATTAAAACCCAAACCCATCTCTCTAATATTCTTCATCTCCTTCATCTTCTTCATCTCTAATCCAAACCCGATTTTCTCTTTTTGTTTCTTTATCTGTAAATAAACCCATGCCCCGACTCCTTTGAATACATTTAACTCATTTCTCTTACCCATTCTCAAAAGAACA
>JAJOOH010029007.1:0-13318 GCA_029582605.1 Solanum gracilifrons
AGTGAAATGAATGGCTAAGGATAAAAGTTGAGTTAGATGGAATCTGAAATTGATTATAATTGAAATAAGAATGGCTAGGATTGAAATGAAAGTGTGGTTATTAATGAAATACAATTGGTATTGATTGAGGCTAGAATTGAAATGAATTAGAATAGAATAGGCTAAAATTTAAATGATTTAAGGGGAGAATAGGGAGATGCTATCCGATTAATAAAATACTACATATATTATAAAATTTTCATATAAATTATACACCTCTAATTTTTAAAACATTTAAATAAAGTGATTATTTTGAGGTTTTGCTAATAATTTTAAAACTATTTTAGTAATGTTTACAATAATTTATTAAAGTAAGCATACTAAATATATAATTTTAGATAAAATGATTAAAATTTTAAAATCAACCTATTTTTAAAAATACGTATTTAATCGAATAGCATTTCCCAAAAAGGGTTAAAGGTCAGTCAAAATTGGGTGTCAACAATATGTATATGTTCCACAAGTACATCTAATTAACACTCACCAAATTTGAAAGTAATATTTGTATATATAGGTCAAGTATAAAACTAAAGAAGTACTATATTATATAACTTTAGTCTTGTAATAAGGTGATTTATTTCTTCTATAATAAGAACTATAATATAACTTTATCCTTTGATTTTCTTCTAAACTTTGTTAGAAATTTTCTCAACAAGGCATTGAAGTATCTCTTTTGCTAATGGCTTCTCATAGCATGCATCAATCCCAACTTTCATAAATTGTTTGTGATATTCTTCATTGTTATTTGGAGTTGTTATTCCCACAATGATCATAGTAATCCCCATCGATTGAAGCTTTTTTGTTGCCTAGTAATAAAAAAAAACTTTCAATAAATTAAAAACACATTTCACACATAGATAAACGTTATATTGTTTGGATTTTTCCGAAAATATGCACATGTGTTACACGTGTATATTGAATCATGGCATATCATTAAAACAAATATTCGAGTAAACAATTACACATAATATTAAGATTAAATTGTAATTAGTTAGGAATTAATTACCTCGACACCATCCATAATAGGCATAATTATGCTCATTAGGAATATATCAAAACACATTTGTGTTTTATCATGAATATTGAATGCCATTTAAATAGGAGTCTCATGGTAAGTTTTCATAAATGAAGTAATAATTTGTTGTGAAAACTTGGATTACTCGTGCGTCCAGGGGACAAATCCTATTTGAAATGGATGGTGTGAGTTTGTCAAATGCTCGACAAGCCGCTACATTAGCGGCGCATAAACTATGTTCGTCAACCAAGTTTGTTCAGTGGGAAAGAGAAATTGGCTAGGAGTGTTTTACCTCTTTCTAAAGAGGTATATTCTTGAAGGAAAATATTTAAATTTCTTGAATATATTGACTTTTGACATTTTTTAATTATTGTAGACCTTATTTTATTGTAAATTAGTTTTTGTCACGTGAGTTGTACACAATATTGAATCATGTTAAAAATTTTGAAGACTTTTTTTTTTATTTTGGTTTTAAGTAAAAATTTCATATTAAAACTACATTCAACCAGTCAAAGTTAAGTACAAATCTAGTGCTGAAATCTCAAATCGGGGCTCGTAAAATGAAACCGATTTTAGTAAAGAACATATTAGTTCCCCAGATTAGTTGGATCTCAAAATTGAGACTTAATACCAATTAAGAATAAAAAAAGTTTAATCCTTCAAAATGAATTTTCTCACGTGAAATCAAGTTAGTCAAACCTCAAGATAAATATGGGCCTCTTGAAAAGTTTTTATAAATAAAATTTCCCAAAATTTGCTATTGGAAAATTAATAATAGCAAATCGAATTAAATGAAATATGCTCAAATTTGTTGTTGAAAAGTTGAGAAGATAAACTAGATAAATTTAATGTTATTATATTTAAGAGTTGATCTTTTTCCTCTTTCTAAAGAAGCATTGTTGAAGAAAAATATTTAAATTTCTTGAATATATTAAGTTTTAACATTTCTAATAATTGTAAGACCCTATTTTACGATTAATTAGTTTTTGATACGTGTGTTGCATGTGTATATTAAGTCACGTTTGAAATATTTTCAAGCCTTTTTAAAATTTTGATTTTATCCCCCCTCCCCTCCCTCCTCCCTCCCCATGGACATACTCAAAATAAGTCAATGTCGACGTCCTAACCGAAGTAACTATTAAATTATTATTTTACAAAAGAAAAAAGTTTGAGGCTTAGAGCATCTTTTATTTTCAAATCAAATTTCTACATGGTTGGCCTAAAAAAGACCCAACCTTTTAAAAGAAATAAAACAAAGAAAAACTAAAAGAAAAGTTTTAAAAAATAAAATATCTAAAAGTGTGAACAACAACACTTTTCTAAAACAGTTCCACAACTCACCTGCTGATTCTTCAACATCAGTCGGTCGGACCTCCACTTAGAGGGAAGATTAAGAGACGTCGGTGGGGGCGGCAACGACGTCATCTTCAGCTAATCTGACTCCAACTGCAAAGTCTTTCTACCTCGCAAAAACAAAGAATCTCACATCAAGCATGTCGTTAAGCTCTATGAGGTGACACTATTTCAAATTCATCTTCCAAATAAAGTATTTATATCCTAACTAAACCTTCAACTCCACTCTCTTGAAATACTTGCTTCTAGTTTTGTGAGCTAATTTTCCTGCCCAGATTATTGTTTGCATGTGGCAAAGATCAATCTTTTTAAGCCAAAAATCTTGTTGTCTGGATGATGCAAAGAAAACCTGAAATAAAATCACTTTTTCTTTTATAAATCTAAATTCGATGGATTGAAATTCAAAAGATTTTATACTATGATCAAAATCCAAATCTACAAGATGATTACTCATCTAATTTTCTTAGTGCCCTTCTTAACTTTCTACTCTAATGGATATTCATAATATTCAACAATACCTTTCTATGTAAACTTGTTGTATATGAATTTAACACATCTATAGATAAAATATGTTATTTTAACCCCCACAAATTCTAATTTTATACCATGTATAACAACTCAAAGCTCTTATTAGGTGCATGATATATTAACCACTATTTCAAATTAGTCAGACCTCAAGATAGATATGGCACTCTGAATGAGAAACCAACAAAAAGAAGTATTCTAGTTCATAATAATAGGGATATATATCATCATAATCATATATGTATATGTCCTACTAGTACATCTTTAACACTCACCAAATTTGAAAGTAATACTTGTATAGGTCAAGTACATAACTAAAGAAGTATTATATTATATAACTTTAGTTTTGTAATAAGGTGATTTATTTCTTCTATAATAAGAATTATACTATATCTTTATCCTTTTATTTTCTTCTAAATTTTGTTAGAAATTTTCTCAATAAGACTCTGAAGTATCTCCTTTGTTAATGGCTTCCATAAATTTTTTGAGATATTTTTCATTGTCATATTGAGTTGTTATTCCCACAATCATCGTAGTAATCCCCATCGATCGAAGCTTTTTCGTTGCCTAGTAATCGAAAAAAAACTTTTAATAAAATAAAAATACAATTCACACATAGATAAATGTTATGTTATTTGAATTTTTCAGAAAATATGCATGTGTGTTACACATGCAAATCAAGTCATGTCATATCATAAAAACAAACATTCGAGTAAACAATTACACATAAAATTATGATTAAATTGTAATTAGTTAGGAATTAATTACCTCGATACCATCCATAATAGGCATATTTGAGCTCTTTAGGATTAAATCAAAACGCATTTATGTTTTATCATGAATATTGAATGCCATAAATCCATTTTTTATTTCCAATGTCTCCACTATAAACTTTTTAAGACATAATATATATGAATTTTGAGATATATCATCACTAGCCACAATAAGTACACTTGACTTTTTAACCTCATTAAACTTTCTCTGACCTTTTGAAGAAGAAGCATCACTTGAAGACATTTTCTGAAGAAAAAATAATAATAATTTAATTATACTTTATAATTTGCAATAAAAAAAACATAATTATTGAGCATAGTTCTAATTATACCTTTCTTTGTCTTTTGAGGAAAAAAATACTTGAAAACACATTATACTAGAAAAATGTTTTGATGCTCATTTAATTAAGAGTCTCATGGTACGTTTTCGTAAATGAAATTTGTCAAAATTTGCTATTGAAAGATTAATAATACAAATTAAATTAAATGAAGTAATGCTCAAATTTGTTGTGGAAAGTTGGAAAGAGCAATTGGATAAGAGTGTTTTTTCCTCTTTCTAAAGAGGTATAATATATTCTTGAAGGAAAATATAAATATTTCTTGAATATATTGACTTTTGACATTTTTCTAATTATTGTAGACCTTATTTTATTGTAAATTAGTTGTTTGACACGTGCGTTGTATGGGTATAACGAATCATGTTGAAAATTTTCAAGACTTTTAAGTAAAAATTCCATATTAAAATTACAATCAACCAGTTATTTGGATTTTTAGAAAATATGCACGTGTGTTACACATGTATATCGATTCATGTCATATCATTAAAACAAACATTCAAGTAAGCAATTACAAATAAAACTAAGATTAAATTATGATAAGTTAGAAATTAATTACCTCGATACCATTCATAATAGGCATAATTATTGAGCATATATAGTTCTAATTATATCTTTCTTTGCCTTTTGAGGAAAAAAATACTTGAAAGCACATTATACTAGAAAAATGTTTTGATTCTTATTTAAAAAGGAGTCTCGTGGTAAGTTTTCACAAATAAAATTTGGCAAAATTTGCTATTGGAAAATTAATAATAGCAAATTGAATAAAATGAAATATACCAAAATTGTATTGGGAAGTTGAAAAAGAGAAATTGGCAGATATATTTGATGTTATTGCATTTAAGAGTTCTTTCCCTCTTTATGTTGCAGGAAAATATTTAAATTTCTTGAATATATTGAGTTTTGACATTGAAAACTATGTTTTTGATACGTGTTGTATGTGTATAACAAGTCATCTTTAAAAAGTTCAAGACCTCTTTTCTAATTTTAGTTTTAGCGCCCCCTCCCCCCTCCTTTTCATGCATGTGTATATCGAGTTATGTCGAAATGAAAAGAGAATTACATGTTGCCTTGTAAAGCCAACATACATAGGATCAGAGTAGTTCCTAACAAAATCTTAATTATATTGAGAATTAGTTACCTTGATTACAAATTTTTTTGATTAAAATTAATTATCTTTAATAGTCGATTAAGAATTAATTATCTTTAATCAAAATTAATATGCATATCATCTTCAACCAGCTTATTGAGCCTTTGAAAAGGTCCCTTCTTCAAATTAATCTTGAATAAACAAGCATTTAAATGTTTTAATCTATAATTTCTTCAGTGTGTTGCACTCATATGTCGAGTCATGTCATATAACTTTCTAAAATAATATTAATATTATTAAAAAAATATGGAATAAACAATTATGCATAAAATTAAAAATAAAATACAAATTACTGCTCGATGTAAATAATTATATGGTGAACTATAAAATTATCTTTAATTAAATTAGACCTCTTCATAAAAAGCATAACTTATTAGATAATTTTAATCTTATAATTATGAGGTAATTTATTTCTTCTATACTATTGATACAAGATCATTTCTTCGTTATTTTGGTAATTTAAATTAAAAAATCATCACAAAGAGTTCTCTCTTTTCATGATACTACTAAAAACAATGTAAAAATCGACAAATAAAATCGATCCAAAAATCAACGTATCTTCTAAGTTTTCTTTTATCGTTATTTTATAATAGTCGAGGGATATGGTTGGTTTTTGAAGAGGATGGCCAATAGTGATATTGTCCGCTTGGACATAGGCCTGCATGGCTTCAAAACGCGTCATTAGTTAGTAAGGTCTACTTATATACTCAATATCTCTCATGTGTGTAACATTTTAGTTCTTCAGATTAGTCGAATCTCAAAACTGAGACTAAACATCAATTAAGAATCCAAAAAAATTCAATCCTTTAAAGAGAACTTTCTGACCGAATTCAAATTAGTTAAACCTTAATACAAATATGAGCCTCATGAAAAGTTTTCATTAATGAAATTTCCCAAAATGTGCTATTGGAAAATTAATATTAGCAAAACGAATTAAATGAAATATGCCCAATTTTTTGTTGGAAAGTTGAAAAGAGAAACTAGATAAATTTGATATTGTATTTAAGAGCTTTTTTTCCTCTTTCTAAAGAGGTGTTGTTGAAGCAAAATATTTAAATTTCTTGAATATATTGAATTTGACAATTCCAATAATGGCAAGACCTTATTTTACAATAAATTAACTACTTGACACGTGTATAGTCCGTATATATTAAGTTATGTTGAAATATTTTCAGGTCTTTTTAAGATTTCGATTTTAGCCCCCGCCCTCCATGGACGTATTCAAAATAAGTCAATGTCGGCGACCTGACCAAAGAACTATTAAATTCTTTTTTTTTTTAAATACAAAAGTTTGAGGCTTAGAACGTCTTTTATTTCAAATCAAATCTCTACATAGGCTAGCCTAAAAAAGACCCAACCCATTAAAAGAAATAAAACAAAGCAATATTAAAAGAAAAATTAAAAAATGAAATGAAATATCTAGAAGTGTGAACAATAACACTTTTCTAAAACAATTATCAGAGGGAAGATGAAGAGACATCGGTAGCAGCGGCAACGACGTCATCTTCACCTCGCATAAACAAAGAATCTCACATCAAACAAGTCGGTAATTTTTTTATGAGATGGTGTTATTTCAAATTCATCTTCCAAGTAATGTATTTATATTCTTACTAAGCCTTCAATTCCACTATCTTGAAATACTTGAATCTAGTCTTGTTAGCTAATTTTCTTGCATAAATTATTATATGTATAAGTGATCAAGTACACCAATAAAGAGCTATCTATATATTACATTGTTTTAGTCTTTATAATAAGGTGATTTATTTCTTCATATCATTGATACAAGATCACTTTATTCTTTATTTTGGTAATTTAAACTAAACAAATCATTACAAAGAGTTCTCTCTTCCCATGAAGGGATGTCATACCCTATTGAAATATTAAAACTACTAATCAACATGTTAAAAGTAAGTATTCTAAAACTCGAATTTAGAATTTGAACTCCGGAGAATGAAGTCATTTTCAGTAAAGAATATTTTAGCTTTGTAGATTAACCAGACTTCAGAATGGAAATTGAACACCGACTGAAACATAAGAAAACAAAAACTTTATCCCTCAAAATAAACTTTCTAATGATTTCAAATTAGTCAGACCACAAGATAGATATGTGACTCCGAATGAGAAACCAACATTCTAGTTCATAATAATAGAGATATATAGGATCATAATCATATGTGTACTAATACATTTTATATAGGTCAAGTACATGACTAAAGAACTATATTATATAACTTATATTACAATAAGATGATTTATTTCTTCTATAATATTAAACTTTGTTAGAAATTTTCTCAACAAGACTTTGAAGTGTTTCCTTTGTTAATGGATTCTCATAGCATTCATCAAGCCCAACTTTATTTTTCGCGATACTCTTCATTATCATCTGGAGTTGATATGCTCACAATCATCGTAGTAATCTCCATCGATCGAAACTTTTTTATTGCCTAGTAATTGACAAAAAAACATTCAATAAAATAAAAACACATTTCAAACATAAATAAACGTTATATTGTTTAGATATTTTTCAAAAAATATGCACGTGTGTTACACGTGTATATCTAGTCATGTCATATCATTAAAAAAAACATTCGAGTAAATAATTAGACATAAAATTAAGATTAAATTGTAATTAGTTAGCAATTAATTACTTCGATACCATCCATAACAGGCATAGTTGAACTCATTAGGATTAAATCAAAATGCATTTGTGTTTTATCATGAATATGGAATGCCATAAATCCATTTCTTACTTCTAATGTCTCCACTCCAAAATTTTGAAGACATAATATATATGAATTTTGATATATATCATAAGTAGCCACAATAAGTATACTTTGTTTTTTCACTTCATTCAACTTTCTCTTACCCTTTGAAGAAGAAGCACTTGAAGACATTTTTCTGAAAGAAAAAAATAAATTAATTTAATTGTACTTATATGCAATAAAAAACATAATTATTGAGCATAGTTCTAATCATACCTTTCGTTGTCTTTTAAGAGAAAAAAATATATTTGAAAGCACATTATACTATAAAAATGTTCTAATGCTCATTTAAATAGGAGTCTCATGGTAAGTATTCATAAATGAAATTTGAAAAAATATGCTATTGAAAGATTAATAATAGCAAATTGAATTAAATGAAGTAATGCTCAAATTTGTTGTGGAAAGTTGGAAAGAGCAATTAAATAAGAGTGCTTTTTCCTCTTTCTAAAGAGATATATTCTTGAAGGAAAATATAAAAATTTCTTGAATATATTGACTTTTGATATTTTTTAATTATTGTAGAATTTATTTTATTGTAAATTAATTTTTTGACACGTGCGTTGTACGTGTATATCGAATCATGTTGAAAATTTTCAAGATTTTTAAGTAAAAACTCCATATTAAAACTACAATCAACGAGTTAAAATTTAGTATAAATCTAGTACTGAAATCTCAAATCGGAGCTCGTAAAATGGAATTGATTTAGTAAAGAACATTTTAGTTCTCCAGGTTAGTCGGATCTCCAAACTGAAACTAAACACCAATTAAAAAAAAAAAAAGTTTAATCCTTCAAAATGAACTTTCTGAGACAAATTCAAGTTGATCAAACCTCAAGACAAATATGAGCCTCATGAAAAGTTTTCATTAATAAAATTTCTCAAAATTTTCTATTTGAAAATTAGTAATAGCAAATCGAATCAAATAAAATATGTTAAAATTTGTTGTTGGAAAGTTAAAAAGACAAACTAGATAAATTTGATGTTATTGTATTTAACAGTTTTTTTTCCTCTTTAATAAAAGGCATTGCTGAAGTAAAATATTTAAATTTCTTAAATATATTAAGTTTTGACATTTCTAATAATTGTAAGACCTTATTTGATGATAAATTAGTTTTTGACATGCGTGTTGCACCTGTATAGTAAGCCAAGTTTGAAATATATTCAAGCCTTTTTAAAATTTTGATTTCAGCCCCTTCCTCCCCATGGATGTATTAAAAATAAGTCGATGTCGACGACCTGACTAAAGAAACTATAAAACTCTATTTTACCAAAAAAAAAAAAAAAGTTTGAGGCTTAGAGCATCTTTTATTTCTAAATCAAATCTCTACACAGGTTGGCCTAAAAAAGACCTAACCCATTAAATAAAATAAAACGAAGCAAAACTAAAAGAAAGGATAAAAAATAAAATGAAATATCTAGAAGTGTGAACAACAAAACTTTTCTAAAAGAGGGAAGATGAAGAGACGTCGGCGGCGACGATGACGACGTTATCTTCAACTAATTTGACTCCTCCACAAAGTTCTGCTACCTTGCATAAATAAAAAAATTCACATGAAACAAGTCGTTAAGCTCTATAAGATGACGTTATTCCAAATTTATCTTCCAAAGTAAAGTATTTATATTCTTACTAAGCCTTTATTTTCACTCTCTTGAAATATATAGATTTAGTCTTATAATAATTAAGGTGATTTATTTCTTTTATATTATTAAAACAACATCACTTTATTCTTTATTTTGGTAATTTAAACTAAACAGATCATCACAAAGAGTCTTCTCTTTTCATGAAGTAATATCATACCCTATTGAAATATTAAAACTACCTATCCACATGTTAAAAGTAAGTATTTTAATACCCGACTTCGAGTCTGAAAACTGAAGTTTTCTTTAGTAAAAAATCATTTTAGCTCTGTAGATTAGCCGAATCTCAAAATGGAAATCAAACACTGAATGAAAAATAAGAAGAAAAAAAATTATCCTTCAAAATAAACTTTTTGGCGAATTCATATTAGTCCCAACTCAAAATAGGTACCAGGCTCCAAATGAGAAACTAACGAAAAAAGAGATATTCTAGTTCATAATAATAGGGATATATAGCATCATAATCATATGTCTACTAGTACATCTTTAATAATCACCAAATTTGAAAGTAATACTTGTATAGGTCAAGTACATGACTAAAGAACTATATTATACAACTTATCTTATAATAAGATGATTTATTTCTTCTATAATATTAAACTTTGTTGGAAATTTTCTCAGCAAGACTCTGAAGTATCTCCTTTGTTAATGGCTTCTCATAGCATTCATCAAGCCAGCTTCCATAATTTTTTTGTGATATTCTTCATTATCATCTAGAGTTGTTATTTCCACAATCATTGTAGTAATCCACATCGTTCGAAGCTTTTTTGTCGCCTAGCAATCGAAAAAAATGTTAAATAAAGTAAAAATATAATTCACACATAGATAAACGTTATGTTATTTGAACTTTTCAGAAAATATGCACGTGTGTTACACGTGTATATCAAGTCATGGCATATCATAAAAACAAACATTCGAATAAACAATTAGACATAACATTAAGATTAAATTGTAATTAGTTAGGAATTAATTACCTCGATACCATCCATAATAGGCATATTTGAGCTCATTAGGATTAAATCAAAACGCATTTGTGTTTTATCATGAATATTGAATGACATAAATTCATTTCTTACTGCCAATGTCTCCACTCCAAAATTTTAAAGACATAATATATATGAATTTTGAGATATATCATAATTAGCCACAATAAGTACACTTAGTTTTTTCACCTCATTCAACTTTCTCTTACCCTTTGAAGATGAAGCACTTGAAGACATTTTTCTAAAAAAAAAAAAAAATTAATGTAATTATACTATATAATTTGTAATAAAAAAATATAGTTATTTAACATAGTTCTAATCATACCTTTCTTTGTCTTTTGAGAGAAAAACAATATTTGAAAGCACATTATACAGGATGAATGAAATTTGCAAAAAAAATTCTATTGAAAGATTAATAATAGCAAATTGAATTAAATAGAGTAATGCTCAAATTTGTTGCGGAAAGTTGAAAAGAGCAATTAAATAAGAGTGCTTTTTCCTCTTTCTAAAGAGGTATATTCTTGAAGGAAAATACAAAAATTTCTTAAATATATTGACTTTTGATATTTTTTAATTACTGTAGAACTTATTTTATTGTAAATTAGTTTTTTGGCACGTGCGTTGTACGTGCATATCGAATCATGTTGAAAATTTTCAAGATTTTTAAGTAAAAACTCCATATTAAAACTACAATCAACGACTTAAAATTTAGTATAAATCTAGTACAGAAATCTCAAATCGGAACTCGTAAAATGGAATTGATTTAGTAAAGAACATTTTAGTTCTCCAGGTTAGTCGGATCTCAAAATTGAAACTAAACACCGTTTAAGAATAAAAAAAAAGTTTAATACTTCAAAATTAACTTTATGAGGCGAATTCAAGTTGATCAAACCTCAAGACAAATATGAGCCTCATGAAAAGTTTTCGTTAATAAAATTTCCCAAAATTTTCTATTGGAAAATTAATAATAGCAAATCGAATCAAATGAAATATGCTCAAATTTGTTGTTGGAAAGTTGAAAAGACAAACTAGATAAATTTGATGTTATTGTATTTAACAGTTCTTTTTCCTCGTTAATAAAAGGCATTGTTGAAGTAAAATATTTAAATTTCTTAAATATATTAAGTTTTGACATTTCTAATAATTATAAGTCTTATTTTACGATAAATTAGTTATTGACACACGTGTTGCACCTGTATAGTAAGCCAAGTTTGAAATATATTCAAGCCTTTTTAAAATTTTGATTTTTGCCCCCTTCCCTCCCCATGGATGTATTAAAAATAATTAGTCGATGTCGACGACCTAACTAAAGAAACTATAAAACTCTATTTTACAAAAAAAAAAAAAAAAGTTTGAGGCTTAGAGCATCTTTTATTTCTAAATCAAATCCCTACACAAATTGGCCTGAAAAAGACTCAACCCATTAAATAAAATAAAACAAAGCAAAACTAAAAGAAAGGCTAAAAAATAAAATAAAATATCTAGAAGTGTGAACAACAAAACTTTTTTAAAAGAGGGAAGATGAAGAGACGTCGGCGGCGACGACGACGATCTTCAACTAATTTGACTCCTCCGCAAAGTTCTGCTACCTTGCATAAATAAAAAATTTCACATCAAACAAGTCGTTAAGCTCTATAAGATGACGTTATTCCAAATTTATCTTCCAAGTAAAGTATTTATATTCTTACTAAGCATTTAATTTCACTCTCAAGAAATATATAGATTTAGTTTTATAATAATTATGGTGATTTTCTTTTATATTATTAACACAATATCACTTTATTCTTTATTTCGGTAATTTAAACTAAACAGATCATCACAAAGAGTCCTCTCTTTTCATGAAGTAATATCATACCCTATTGAAATATATATTAAAACTACCTATCTACATGTTAAAAGTAAGTATTTTAATACTCGAATTCGAGTCTGAAAAATGAAGTTGTCTTTAGTAAAAAAACATTTTTGCTCTGTAGATTTGCCGAATCTCAAATGGAAATCAAACACTGAATGAAAAATAAGAAAACAAAAAATTTATCCTTCAAAATAAACTTTTTGGCGAATTCATATTAGTCACAACTCAAAATAGGTATCAGGCTCCGAATGAGAAACTAACGGAAAAAGAAGTATTCTAGTTCATAATAATAGGGATATATAGAATCATAATCATATGTCTACTAGTACATCTTTAATAATCACCAAATTTGAAAGTAATACTTGTATAGGTCAAGTACATGACTAAAGAACTATATTATACAACTTATCTTATAATATGATGATTTATTTCTTCTATAATATTAAACTTTGTTGGAAATTTTCTCAACAAGACTCTGAAGTATCTCCTTTGTTAATGGCTTCTCATAGCATTCATCAAGCCAGCATTCATAAATTTTTTGTGATATTCTTCATTATCATTTGGAGTTGTTATTCCCACAATCATTGTAGTAATCCCCATCGTTCGAAGCTTTTTTGTCGCCTAGTAATCAAAAAAAAAATGTTAAATAAAATAAAAATACAATTCACACATATAAAAACGTTATGATTTGAATTTTTCAGAAAATATGCACGTGTGTTACACGTGTATATCAAATCATGGCATATCATAAAAACAAACATTCGAGTAAACAATTAGACATAAAATTAAGATTAATTTGTAATTAGTTAGGAATTAATTACCTCGATACCATCCATAATAGGCATATTTGAGCTCATTAGGATTAAATCAAAACGCATTTGTGTTTTATCATGA
>JAJOOH010029008.1:0-17381 GCA_029582605.1 Solanum gracilifrons
ATGGCACAATACACGTAGGACACCACGTAGGACAAAAAATGACATGTAGGATGCCATGTAGGACATGTGTGTCTATTTGTTCTATTTTATACAAGTTAAAGTGCCTATTTGTGCACTATGAAAGTTGGAGGTCAAAGTTAAAATTTGAAGCCAAGTTTAGGGTCCAATATAAGTATTTTGCCTTTTTTCTCCCTTGAGCAAGGAGGTGGTGCATAGTGAAACAGTTTACTAGCACCATCTGGTTCACTTCTTAGCACATTCATGTCTAGTGTAGTTACATAAGTGGAGTTCGGGATGATCTTACCCCTATCTCATGGAAGGTGGATAGACTATTTTTGATAGACTCTAGGCTTCAAAAAAATTATTTCAAAGCAGATGACAACCAAGGTGAAATACCTATGATACTTGATGTTGTTGTAAGGGTAACAAACAATGATAACTAACCGGGACAAAGGCTACAAATGTTAAATTTCTACCCTTAACCATGGCAGAGAAGTGATGCAATTTTCGAAGATTTGTTTGGTTGCAAAACAGTTTATGTAGCTCTAGTGCTTAACGAGGGTTAACACCATTTGTCTAGCTCTAAGATTTCTTCTTTCATTTTTTTTTATATGAGAACATCTTTTGTCACATCGATTAAGGCTTTCTTTGAGTTTGAAATAAGAGGCAAGAAGTAAGGGCGTAGTAACTATGACTTCTCACTTGATAATAACATTTCCTTAATTACCAAAATAAAAATGCAAAACATGTAGAATATTGTTATCCTTCACTAGCTTAAAAATAAAGAGATTCTCCCTCTTCCTCTCTAATTGTATCATCTCACTATAAACTCAATATTAGAGCTGGATTATGCCTCTTTCTCTCTAGTGGAAAAAACTCAAATTTCTTCACTTCAATACGCTACAGTGAGCTTGAAACTTGAAAGAGATGAAGATGGAGAAAATTAGGGCAGTTTTTACTCTATGGTTTATTAGGGGAATGGAAAAGTTTTGGCCGTTTATTTTGTTGTGGATTACGGCGTTAAACTTAAGTTAGTTTTAGGGTAATGGACTAAAGTGATCCCCTTTAATAATACATCAAGAACTATATTAAAGATGAAAAAAAAAAGGCATAAAATTAATTATGGGTAACTAATTATTATGTGTGAATTGCTAAAAACATATTAACAAAAAAGCTTTCTTTCTCTGTCTGCAGATCTCCATCTTCACCTCCTTCTGCATTTTCTAAACACTAATTTAATTTTCCTAGTACTACATTCAATTCCTTCTAAAACTTTGCTTTGATAGATTAGAAATTTCTAGTTTGTCGATATTTTTGTGCAAATACTATTACTCCTTTGATATTAGATTAAGAAGATAAATTTAGATTAAAAGTTCAAACAACACTAATGTATTGAAACAGTTGTATATATATTCTCTATAGAATTATCATAGTCACCAACTAATTAATGAAAGGAAATACTCTCCTGCTGGTAATATGATACCTAATAGCCATAAAGACGAACAGTGAATCCTTTATATTTTTGATAGAAAATAATTAGAGTCCAAATTGACTTATACTACTAATTTTTATTTAAACAATTAGCTAAATCCCAGTTCCCAATCATAAAAAAACTCGGAAGTAGTTCAGCGTTGGTTTCTCTATACATAGAGTTGGAGTGTTAATTTTTGTTTTCCATCCATAAAATATGGAGATGAATTTTGATGATGAACAACTTATGATCTCACTTCTCCAATTTGTTAGTGGTATCTCTGTTCAATTTCAACTTGTCAACTTGTATGGCAACAACAAACCTTCTCAATTATTCGATACTACCACTAGTACTACTGAATATCATGTATTCACTCAGTTAAAGAAGAAAAAAACAGGGAATGGTAAGAACTTCAACAGGGGAATTGTTGGCGGTGGCGGCTCATGGAAAGGAATTGACATTAGTAAACCAGTTTATGACTGGAAAAAATCAGTGATTGGGTTCAAGAAAACTTTTCGTTTTGAGGAAAATAATCATGTGTGGATTATGAAAGAATATCGTCTTTGTGATAAACTACTAAACTCCTTAATACAACTTGGTCGTATTCAACATGAGGAGGAATTTGTTGTATGTCGCATTACGAGGAGTGTCAATTCTTCTTCTCAATTTATCATCCCAAAGGTAGAGAATTTTCTCCCAATTTCTTCATCACAACCACAACAAACTGTGAAATCTTTTGTTCAAGATTTGGGACAAACCAGTGCTGCTAATGTAATTCCATCTGATCAGTTAAACGGTATTTTGAATGGAAACATCAGTTTACTCACAAAAGAATCAAAATTGCCTGCTGCAAAAGAAGAAGAAGGCTCTGTTCGTCCGGATTATGACATTGCTACTTACCACAAAGAACTTGATGCATATGCTGCCTCTATACTCGAAACAATGGTTCCTTACATTCCGGAACCACCGCAAGAAGATGAAGTTGATTCTGTTCCACTTTTCTGCGAAGATTTTCTTATTGGTTATACAGATCTATGGTTTAAGAGTTGGTCATAGTTGATACAACTTAAATCTTACAATTTTCTTTGACAAATTATATATATATTTTTAAAATTTTATCTATCAATGCACTTCTGATTTTTCTTTTTACAGTGTGGTTTCTGAGTCTAGAATTATTCTTTTATGAAAATATATGAGATATAATGTAATTTTTATTCTTTTTATCACTTATTTATAGTTTGCATAATGTCTTCTCAAATGTTATAACTAAAGAATTCAATGTAAAACCTTATAAGAAAAAATTCAATGAAAAATAACTTTTTAGGGAAGAAAAAAAGAGTATACTTATCTTGTAATATGATTTGAGTGTTATAATTTTATAGGACTCTACTAGATGTGTTTAATTTTAGTTGGGATTCTACAAGATGATTCTTGGAAGCTACTCTACCTCAAATTCTAGCTGAGATTCTACATCTTGAATATTTCGTAAATTCATGAAAGACTCACAAAGATAAAAATCTCAAAAATTCCATCACCGCAAATTCATGAAAGATTCACAATGATAAAAATCTCAAAAATTTCATAAATTCATGGAATCATCACATAGAGATCAAAATGACATCAAATTTTGTCTTTCTCACAGAAATCTTGAATATTCCATAAACTTTTGGATATTTATAAAGATCAAAATCTCAAATATGTCATAAACTCTTGAATATTCATAAATATCAACATCTCGAATATCCATAAATTCTTGGATATTCACAAAGATAGATCATGAAGACATCAAATATTGTTTTTCTCAAAGAAATCTCGAATATTTCACAAATTCATGAAATATTCACGAAGATCAATGGAGATCAAGTAAATCTCAAGAAGGTCCATATCATCCTAGTTCGAGAAATACACCACTATAGACCTCGAATCATAGAGAAATCTTAAGATGGAAAAGAATCTAGGGAAGAACAGAATTGTACCCACATTATTTTATCAATAATATTCTTGTTTCTTCATATTTTATTTATGGATGATCTATTTTTCATATATTTGAAATTTTTGCAAACAAACACATTCCAATCTTATAACTTAGCTTCTTAAGTATTGACATAAGCAATGCCTTGGTGAGTAAATTTGCAAGATTATCACTCAAACAAATTTGTTGAACATCTATTTCACCATTTTGTTAAAGATAAAGTTCTTTTTAGATGAAATATGCTTTGTGTCTTCCCTTCAATTGACCTACGCAACCAATAATATTTTCATAAAATATTGTAGGAATCTTCATTTTCAAAGAAAGATCATATAATTGTAAAATAATCATACGCTTTCTTGGTTGGCTTCATGAATGACGGTTATTTCTGCATTATTTAAAAAAGTGGCAACTATTTTGTTATATCGAACATCATGATATAGTTATAACTTCATATTTGAATAAATAGTTTGTCTGAAATCAAACTTTATATGGGTCAAGATAAATATCTCCCATCTGCATAAACAATCATTTTTAACTTGGATGCATTAGAATAAAATAATTTCATTTTAATTGTTCCTCGAAGATATTTGATTATATATTTAATACCTTGTAATATCTTCTGGTTGGAAAGGAGTTAAATCTCATACATAAATTTAGGGAAAATGATCAAAATGTCAATATTTTGACATTTAATAGGGTCCCTTAGCTACACTTTCAATATTTATTTAAAATTTCAATATTTTAGTTTCTTATGTATCTAATTCATATATTCTTTTATTTGTTTGATTTAAAAGAATATAATGATTTAATAACATAAAATAGAAATTTTTTATTATGTTTTCTTCGTAATTGTATACCAATAATATTTACATTTTATGCATTTACTTTACTATTCAAATTAAAATTAGTATTTACTTTCATAATGAAAACTAAAATTATATTACATGATTGTATCCCAATATAATCCAATCATTACATATAAATATGATTTACGAAATGATACAAGATTCTGGAAAAAAAATAGCATACATGGTGGAAATGATACAATCTATTGAGGAAGGATACAATATTTTTTTTATAAAAAAAAACACAAATTAACTATGAAAGAAATAGGGATACTTTAATTTGAATTTATTACTTGATATTTACTTTGATTTTTGTATCGGTCGGGGCTAGCACCTCGCGTCTCGAATTAATGGTATCAGATCAAGGTCGGATCCTAAGTTAGAATTGGGTCTCGAATCACGAGTTCTAAGTCAAGATGGGGATACTGGGCCCCTAATCAGGACTAAGGCCCAGGTTCTGGGTCAAGACCAGTCTTCGGTCAGTTAGGATCATACTTAGGATGCCGAGTGCTGAGTTAGGTTCAATTCCTAAATCTTGGGTTAGAGTTATATTTTGACTCATGTCCCCCCGGTAAGGTTCAGTTATCGGGTCTCCAGTCTTGGTTTTATGGTCTAATTCAAGGCTCGAGTTTCGAGTTATGTCGAAGATCATTTTTGTAGCGTCAAAAATATGAAAAATGAAAACCAGCCTTCGAAGGTCAGTTTCTATAATAAATTATTTTTGCCAAAACTAGCCTCCTGAGATCATTTATTATGGTTAAGCAGTAAGTTTAGCTCATAATAGATACATTAATTAATCATGATTAATACAAAAGGTAAATGTATAATATTAGACTAAAGATAAATTGATCCATAATGTTAATTAGGCTCGCTTACCCATACACAAGGTGTTGTCTTGAATATCTTTAAGCAATTGTTTGGTATACGGAATGGAATATGATAAGCAAGAATATTTTATGAAATTAAATTAACTATTCCATCTTCATAATAATTCCACTATTTTTAACTTTATTGTCTTATAGATAAAGTATTAAGACAATTTTATCTTAACACCGATATTATTATCCTTATTTCACGTACTCATCTAACTCTAAATATTTCCTTCTAAAGGATTCCAATACCTATTGCCTCTTTTTATTCATAATTTCAAACTTTGGTCGCGAAGCATATGTTTGCTTTATTTCATGTATAGTCTTCCACAAACTTTGTTCATTATAATTTGTAATGGTGAAATTATTAACTATTTCTTGAAGCACTAAAATAATAAAAAAATTACTTCCTATACTATATAATAAAAAAAAGACATAAAATTAGTTATGGATAACTATATATCATCAATGAATTGCTAAAAAATATTAAAAAAATATTTCTTCCTTCATCCCCTTTCTCTTCATTTCCGTCGGCATTTCCAAACACTAATTCAGTCCCTTCTAAAACTTTGCATAGGTTAGAAATTTCTAGTTTGTTGTTGTCGTGCAAATACCATTATTTGATGTTAGATTAAAAAGATAAATTTAGCTTAGACGTTTAAAATATTACTCAACATATATTAATATATTAAATGTATCCAATTTATTGAACAAAAACAATGATATAGTAAAACAAATAACCAAGAGTACTGAATCTTAATTAAAGTAGCTTGATAATTGATTTGGTATGATTCAATTCAGCCATTACTTTGATTCGTACAAGTTCATTAATAAAGTTGAAAAACATCTTCTTCCAATGCTTACTGTACTCCTAAATAATCAAGAATTTAAAATTTATTTAGAACATTAATAGATTATCTACTTATATATTTGTATCAAAAGTAGACTCATGTATATCAATACAAACATGCATTTCTCCTCGTATTACAATAAAAGGCATAAAATGAGTTAACAGTAACTATTCCTATATTGTGGGTGTATTGCAAAAAAACTCGAAGTTTTAATTAGTTTACAGAGTTTCTTTATATACACATAACAAACAGGGAGTCTCAATTGACCTAAAGCCAAAATTTAATAAAGAGAAATATGCATGTTTATTCAACATTTTAAATATATTTTATTTTCCTAAATTCTAAGAAAATATTGTAATTGATTATAGTTTAATAATTAATTTTTTTTTCAATTGACAATATAACATTTTTTTATAATGCTTTGTAAGACAAGAATAAACATATAAAAATTATTGTACGGTACATAACAACACAAGCGTTCAAATCTCTCTTATTGATTATAGTTTCGAAAAACTTTTCAATAGTATCAATTATGACATAAACTATCAAAATTATTTTAAAAGTGTTTCAAAATAAAATTAAGACTTCACATCATTGAATGTGCCAATTAGAGTATCATTTTTTTTACTTATATAATATTTTGTAATATTTTTAATTACAAAAACCAATATTATAGTGATTGTTACCTTAGAAGACATTCAAAGTTAAGATAATATTTTTAAAAATTTAATTATTTGATAATCTAATTAGTTTGAGCTTGAAATATTTAATAAAACATCTCAAAGAACAGAAGACAGTCTTACACGACCGATATTAAAACATGGTTGATTCAAATTGAAGTGAATAAGACAAACTAAAAAATAAAAAATAATTATAAATTTAATTGTCTATAATTTTTATTATAATTACATCAATAATAAAATTTAAAAAATATGTGTATAATTATTAGTAAGAGATATACAACAAACTATTTCATTCTTAACCTCTTTCGCAACCTTTCTTTAATAACATTTTGCATAGCCTTCATTTGTTGTCTCTTTTATGAATGTATCTCCTTCATCTGCTTATACAAAAGAATACTTGTTCTATTTCTTTTGAATGGAGAAAATATGTGGAAGGAGGAAAAGAAAATGTTTTGATCGAAATTCGAATGAATCTGGTTTTGTTTTTCAAAAAATTTCAAGAAAAAGTGGAGCTAGTCTTTGTTTAAAAAGAAAGAAAGAAGTTTTGCTGTTTTGCTTGAGAGTTGGAATGATCCACAAATTGGAGTCACATGCCAAAGTTGTTTGTAAAATGAGTAGGTTGTAATTTTTCACCTTGTTTGGATGGTTGTTACATGTTGTATGGTATTATTTTGTTAGTTTAAATATTATGTTGCTTTGATTGTTATTTAAATTTTAGTGTATTATCGTTTAAATTTATCGTTAGATAACCACATAACTTTAGACATTATTAACTGAAATTATGTCTCTAGCAAGGTTGCATTTCAACATATAATGTTTAACTTAAGATATTTTGGCATCATGAGGCCATACATATATTTGGCTACAATGCACTTCAAATATTTTGGCATAAAAGTTTAGGCTAACATATTTTTGTTCATAACTAGTAATTTATTTTTCGAATTTTAATGATCCAACTGTCACGACCCAATTTCTCGAGTTATGATGGCATCTCGAAAGTCCCAATGTACCTGTGATAAGCTTGCCCTGCCTCCCAAACCTCATCACGCCCTTCATGGGTGACACACGGAGGAATACCTGATCACCAATAGAGAATATCAAAGGTTGATGCCTCCGATCCGCATAACTCTGGTGCCTACTCTGAGCCGTCCTGAGTCTATCCTGAATCACTCTCACCTGGTCCAAAGCCTCCTGAATCAAATCTGTACCCCGTGGCCTAGGCTTTGTAGACTTAAACCAGCCCACTGGAGAGCGATAACGCCTACCATACGGGCCTCGAATGGGGCCATCTGAATGCTGGAATGGTAGTTGTTATTATACGCAAACTCAGCTAAAGGCAAGAACTCCAAAACACAAGCCTGCAGCATGTCCTCAAGGACCTGAATAGTACGCTTCGATTGACCATCAATATGCGGGTGGAGAGCTGTGCTAAGGTCAACCCGGGTGCCCAATTCATCCTGAAAAGTCCTCCAAAAGCTAGACGTGAACTAAGAACCCCGAGGTCGAGAGAGGGCCGCAACACCAGCTCAGGAAAGAGAGAAGGATCCAGAGCCAGTAGCGGACCCTCCAGCACCTCGTATTCCAGATCAGCCAGTGGGGCCAGGGACAACCCAGCTGCCATCCGAACCAACTCTGACTCTAGATCTCCAAGCCGCTATTGCTCAGCTCTTGGGTGTACTTGGGGGTATGAAACATCCACGTGCCCCAGCTACACCAGCACTAGTACCGTAGGATCAGCCTACAATGAAGGCACCTTAGGTCCAGGTACCACCTGAGGGAGTATAATCTTTGGCAGCGGACAAACCTATGCCACTTGAGGACCAGAAAATGCTTGGTGTGTTTCTCAGGCTGACACTACCGAGGTTTTCTGGGGCTGTGGGTGAGGATGCCCACGAGTTTCTTACTACTTCCGTGAGAGGCTTCGTACTTTGGGTCGTGACAAGTTGGTATTAGAGCCCCAGTTTTATCGGTATGACTTGTATAGAGATAACGTCTAGTAGAGTCTTGCGGATCGGTGTGGAGACGTCCGTAACTTATCTTCGAGAGGCTACAAGATGTCTTTAGGAAGATTTCCTCTTTTGTTTCACTTTCGTGCAGCGTGTGTCTTATTGGTTCCTTGAAATCTCACTTATTTTACTCTTTTGTAGGATGGCTCGCTCGCGAGGTGGTGCGGCCGGGGCTGATTAACCCGGGCCTGCAGACAGAGCCCCAGCTTGGGGTAAACGCCGACCCCAATGTCGAGAGAGTGCCGCAACACCAGCTGAGGAGAGAGGAGGATCCAGAGCCAATAACGGACCCTACATCACCTCGTATCCTAGATCAGTCGGTGTAGCCGGGGCTAGCCTAGCCGCCACCTGGACCAGTTCTGACTCTTAATCTCCAGGTCGCTATTGCTCAGCTCTTGGGTGTGCTTAGGGGTATGCAACAACCACCTGCCCCAGCTACACTAGCACCAATACCGCAGTATTAGCCTACAGTGAAGGCACCTTAGGTCCAGGTACCACCTGAGGGAGTGCAACCTTTGGCAGCGGACATAACTATGCCACTTGAGGACTAGAAGATGCTTGATGAGTTTCTCAGGCTGACACCACCGAGGTTTTCTGGGGCTGTGGGTGAGGATGCCTACGAGTTTCTTACTACTTGTCGTGAGAGGCTTCGCACTTTGGGTCGTGACACTGATATACCTTGAGTTTACTGTATTTTTAATACATTTCACTTAAGAGTTGTGTGTGTCTAGGGCCATTTTGTATTGGTTTTTTTGTATTTTTCTCATATTTGCAGGAAATATGTTCAGACATGGAAACTGAGAGACGCAGCTGAAGGATGTGCAGAAAAAGGCATCTAAGGAGGTGATCCACGAATCGTAGGTCCATTCACGGTCCATATATGGGTGTCGTAGATGGGCAAGCAAGGCTTGAAGGAAAATCAGGGAATTCTTAACCAAGTGTGGAACCACGGTTGCAACCAACGGACTGCAGATTGATCTACGGACTGTACTGCTGAACCGTCAAATGATTTAGAGAGGGGTTCCAGTACCTGATTTTGAAGATTCTAAGTATGGAGCTACGGAGGAGATTTACGAACCGTAGATCAATCCACGGTCCGTACTGGTGCTCCGCCATTTGGGTCAGAGATTTGAAGATTTTGAAGTTAGAAATTTGCCCAAGTCCTGAGTCACGGAAGGGAACTACGGACCGTAGATCAATCCACGGTCCGTAGGTCAATATCGTCGATCGAAACTGCGTCCTGAAACATTATTTCCTTGTTTCGTTTCCTTTTTAGTTAGGACTAATTTTTCTATATATAGGGCATGTAAACCTCATTTTTAGGGGTTAGACTTTATTACTTTTGTCCTAGTTTTTGGCTTTGAAGGTTAACTTGCAACTTTAACAAATCTTAATTTCCTAAGCTTGTTTTGAAGATTTTGGTTTGGAAATTCAAGTTGAAATTCTAGGTTTATCATTCTCATTGCGTAAGTTCATGATTTCTTCTTCTAAAAATATGAATTGTGTTCTTACTAATATGGGTAACTAAATTCATAACTAGGGTAGTGGGAACCATGAGCGATTAACGAAGTATGAATAATAACTAAGTAATTCCCGAATAGTGTTTTGCATGCATTGATAATTCTTTCGTCTAGAATTTTTTTTAAGGGTACGCAACGTTAAAACTCGTCTTGTTGCTACTTGTCGGACCAAGAGGTAGTTAATAAGAAAAGAATTATCAACATAGATTTAGTGTGATACTATCTAATAGAATTAATGTCGATTGGTACGAGAGTGAAAACTAAGCCATACATCGATATGAAGTCTTATATGAGGTAATTGTAAGAGTTAGTAAATTATACACACGTAGTCGAACCAAGAAATTAGAGATATATAACTTATCGTTTTGCATGTAATACACTAGAAAGAGATTGATATTACTAGGATTACGGAGTTATGAGCTTATGGGGAACACGTATGCCCTAGTTTCTTTCTCAATTTGATAACAAAAAAAGTTTGAATCTTGGTTACTAATTACTTTCATAATTTTCAAAATTTGTTACACAAATCCCCCCCTCCCCCATTTTACTTATTTGTCTTGGAAATACATTGGCTAAACGAATATAATCGTTATTGAACTTAAGTCTAAATCGTATTCCTCGTGGGATCGACCCTAACCTACAAGTTGAGTTTTTTATGTGATAACGATCGCTTATGCTTCTGAAAAGAGGTGTAATTTGAGCGTATCAAATTTTGGCGCCGCTGTTGGGGAATTAGGTTTTTAGATTAAGTTTAATTGCATTATTGCACTTTTGTAAAATATTTCCTAATTTTACGTTTTATTTTGTTTTTGTATCTCTCAGGATCTTACTCTAGTGTATGCCAAGTACACGGAGCCAAGGCGAACCACTTACTCCCTACGATCCCGAACTGAATAGAACTTTGCGGAGAATGAATAATCAAGGAGTTTCGGTTAACCATATCAGGGGAGAGTTAGGTGAAGATGTTGGATTCCAACCTCCGAGGGTAATTGATGCGAATAATTAGGCTCTAGTTGAGAATAAATTGGGAGATACACTGAGGGCACATGAACCACAGGGACCACGTCTGCATGAAAATTTCAGGGTCAACCTAAATATTGCCAATTCTAATGGACCTCTTGTCCTACAGCCTCTACCTCAGGGGTATACATTTGTGGTGACTAGTAGCTTGATGCAGATGCTTACAACGACGGGCTTGTTTGCGGGGTTGCCAGCGGATGATCCACATGCTCACATAGCCAAACTTGATCATGTTTGCAAAAGTTGTATAAGTCGACCGAATTGGGATATGAACGTCATTGGGTTACGTGTGTTCCCCCTATCATTGATCGGAGATGCTACATTGTTGTTCAATGAACTCCCTTAAAACTATATCTATACATGAGAGTAGTTGACAGAGGCGTATTTAACAAAGTTCTTTCCAGTGTCGAAGAAGTTGAACAATAAGGATAAACTCAACAATTTTGTAGCATTACCTGGAGAGTTTGTGAGTAGTTCTTGGGATAGGTTCACTGCCTTCATGAGGGGTGTCCCGAATCATCGTATTGATGATGAGTCGATGAAGGAGTACTTTTACCGAGGACATGATGATAATGGTAAGACAGTGCTCGATACTATTGCGGGAGGTTCGTACGGTGAATGCACTTTTGCATAAATTACAGAGAAAATAAAGAAGACATCTCGAAATAATAAAGCTTGGAGTACCAGAAAGTCAGACACTGGATGAGCAGATTTGCCGTTCAAGCTACAAACAACTAGCCCGCAGAAGAGATTCGCGAGGAGATGACACAGATGAGAACTGATCTAGGGTTGGTGTTAAAGCATGTGACTGGAGGAGAGGAGAAGGTAAATGCTGTGAACTATTTGACTAGAACTCTACCACCGGCAAAAGAGTATTATTTTGAAGATGATGCTTATGCGGTGAATGAGCAGACGGGGGGTTTCCGACCAAACGCCCAAGGTTTCAACACGGATAATTGGTGTCAAGGTCAAGGAAACCAATGTTGGAACTATGGCAATTACAATCGGAACAACTATGGCAACAAAAATGATCGGGCTGGACCTTATGTTCCTCCTCAAAATTGGGATTTTGCTCCTGGGGAAGCTGAAGGTAATATGTCACGTATTGAGGATATGGTGCAGAAAATGATAAGGAGGTTTGACACAACTGATGAGAATGTGAAGGAGATGCGAAATGAGTTGTCCGAATTTGGCCAGAAAGTTGATGCCCATGTAGTGTCGATAAAGCAGCTTGAGCAGCAGTTTAGTCAGTTGTCTGCTATCGTGAATACACGCCAGCCGGGAACATTTCCTAGCAACACCATCCAGAATCCGAAGAATGATGGGCATTGTATGGAAATCACGACTCGCGAAGGAAAGCAGACTATTGAAGTGGTAGAAAAAGGTGATGATGAGATTGAGGTGATTCGATAGTCCAAGAATGCTACAGAGAAAGAAGCGGAGAAAACCCAAAAGGTCGTCCCCATGCCTAGACCTCTACCTTCTTTCCCACAGAGGTTAGTGCAGAATGATGAAGAAGGAAAGTACCGCAGGTTCATAACTATGTTGAAACAACTTTCCATCAATGTCCCTTTGATAGAAGCTTTGAAGCAAATGCTTGGGTATGCAAAGTTAATGAAGGACTTGGTGACCAAAAAGAGGGCTGTCAGTTTTGAGAATGGTGAGAGGTTGCAGCATTGTAGTGCCATTTCTACGAGGTCACTGGTACAAAAGAAAAAGGATCCTGGAGCTTTCATTATTCCATGCACCATCGGCAAAATGCACTTTGCAATAACTTTGTGTGATTTGGGTGCCAGCATTAACTTGATGCCATTGTCAATTTATAAGAAGTTGAGTTTAGGAGCTCCAAAACCAACTGCGATGTGTTTACTTATGACTGATAGAACTGTGAAGAAGCCCATTAGAGTGCTTCAAGATATCCTTGTGAAAGTGGGGCCATTCATTTTTCCGGCAGACTTTGTTATACTTGATTGCGAGGTTGACTTTGAGGTCCCTATCATCTTAAGGAGACCATTTCTTGCTACTGGACGTGCCTTAGTCGATATGGAAAGAGGGCAAATGAAGTTCCGACTAAATAAGGAGGAGGTGACCTCTAATGTATGTAACTCTTTGAAGTAGGAAAGTGATCTTAAATCAGTATCGGTGGTGAGTCACACTTTCGGAAGAGGTGCTGAAGTGTTTAGTAAGGAGAAGTTAGGTGTAGCCTTGTGCACGGAGAAGAAGCGCAATGCTCAAAAGACAAAAAAGCGCAAACTAGCTCCTGGTGATCTGGTGTTGTTGTATAAACCAAAGTTGTGCTATTTTCTGGGCAGATCTAAGTCCCAGTGGACTGGACCATTCAGAGTGACCCAAGTGTCTCTACATGGAGTGGTTGAGCTCGAGAAAAGGAATGGGACAAGGTTAAAAGACGACCAACGGAGGATAAAAAGCTACATGAGAAATTCTGAGAGTGTAAATGCAGTGATAAAGGCATGGCATCTTGATGAAGTTTGAGTAATCAAGGGGACTGTGTCGTGCCGCGATGTTAAATCAAGCGCTGGTTGAGAGGCAACCCAAGATGTACAATCTAGCCAACTATATGTTTTGTTTTACGTCTAGTAGTTTCTTTGGTTAATTACGTATTTGTACTCAATTAGATAGGTGCTTTAATTTCTTAGTTAGTCTTGGCTAGTTATAGCATAGGGTCCATGTCTAAAAAGTGTGCAGAAAATGTAAAAAAAATGGCCTAATGGTTGCTACATGTGCAGGTGTGCAAGGTAGAAGCTGCAGAAAATGATCTTGTGCAAAGGTCTACGGACCCCATCGACGGTCCGTAGTTCATTCTACGGACCATAAATGGTGTCCATAGATCCCAGGTAAGTGTCTGAAATTTTACAAAGTGTGAAAGTGATCTACGGTTCCCATCTACTGATCGTAGATCGACCTACGAACCGTAAGCGTGGTATCGTAGGTCCAACCCTAGCTAAATCGGACCCACCCGCTTGTTGATGATTCTTCGGCGCTAAGCGCCACAGGTTTGCTTCACCCAAATCCATTAAATTTTACTGCCTTTTGTGTGCATTGGGGACAATTGCACCTATTTTTGTTGGGGGTGGGGTAAATTGATTGTGAGTGATAGGGTGAAATCTGAGTAACCCAACTCATAATTCTCTCTTGGAGTTTTCTTGCCTGTGTTCTTTTTCCCTAAGAGACTGCTTAATTTTTGTTGAACCGACATGTTTAGGATTGTATGTGTAGAAGCATAATAAAGAATGATAGCATAATCATAATGGCATGATCTTGTTGAAAAAATGATACCCATCCAAAGATATTGAAATGTGTGCTAAAAGCTGTAGACTAGAATAAGTTGAATGTGTTGGCTTTGAGTATGACATGATAATGACAAATTTGATTTCATGATTTAAGCTAAAAACTTTAACTGGTAATATGATAATCTGATAATGGAACTGTGTGCCAAGAGTGTGCAAGAATCATTGGTTGTTCAAACAAGTGGTGCCAATCTAGAACTTGCCAGGTTGGTCCTGCGAAGCTAATCTACTTTAGAGGCTAGGAAGTGATCATAGGCCATTGTTCTGAATAGTCCACTAAATGCCTAAAAGAATCCGACCAAATGAAAATGAATATTTCCGTTGATCCAAATGCTTTGAGCATAAAAGAGACCATTTCTTTCTAAACCTGTAACTCACCTTCCCATAATCTATTGTTTTGGCCCCGGTCCCTCCTTGGACATGTGCACCTCAACTTAGGTCAAAAGCCTAAGTTGAGGGTGGCTAATGCAAAAAAGTTACCCTTAATCTTGGCCCTGATCCGACATCGGGTATTGTGCACCTCAACTAACAGAAATTCCTTAAGTTGAGGGTGGCTATGAAAGGGGAAATCTAAAGAAAAATGGGTATGAAAAGAGTTTGGTGTTGGAAAAGAAAAAAAAAAGATGTGACTTTGTGCGAAAGAAAGTGAGCAAAACTAAAGAAAACAAGAAAAAGCAAGAAAAAGAAGAAAAGTGAAAAATAAAAGAGCTACAAAGTCGAAAGTCACATCAATGATGGAAAATAATCAAAGGAAAGAGGAGAAAAAGGTAGGATGTCAAAAATAGGGCAAAAAGAGGTAGAAAGCCTAATGAAATGTCAAGGAGGGCAGAAAGTCACTAAAACGTTCCCAAATGTATCACACCTGACCTTGAGCCTACGTTCAAGCCAATAAAGTCCTATAGTGATTCTAGAACCTAGTTTGGAGAGTCTAAGCAGTGAAAATAAGGGCAAGCCTATGGTATTGAGCACTAACCGTACTTGAAGTTACTTCTGAGTGTGAATGTTGAATAAATCCTTGTACTCAAAATCAAATTTATTGTGTGAAAAAGGGATTTCGTTTGAAGTAAGGGCACTAGTTACATTGTCGAAAAGTTGGTACCTTGGTGATAGTAAAACAGTGTATGTTATGTGTTGGTTGGTCAGTCTTTGTCATGTTTGGATCCGCACAAGTTAGCTTGTTGAGTCTGAGAGAAAAGATTTGCACTCGAGAAGAGAGTCGGGGTAGAGATCCATGTGATAGCTTGTGCTTGAAATGCTTGCTTCTATACAAAGTGTCGTTTAGAGTTCTAGTGTGTCGCTTGAGGACAAACAACGAATTTAAGTTGAGGGCGTTGATATACCATGAGTTTACGGTATTTTTAATACATTTTACTTAAGAGTTGTGTGTGTCTAGGGCCATTTTGTATTGGTTTTTATGTATTTTTCTCATATTTGCAGGAAATATGTTCAGGCGTGGAAACTAAGAGACGCAGTTGAAGGATGTGCAGAAAAGGGCATCTACGGAGGTGATCCACGGACCGTAGGTCCATTCACGCTCCGTAGATGGGTGTCGTAGATGGAAAGGCAAGGCTTGAAGGAAAATCAAGGAATTCTTGACCAAGTGTGAAACCACAGTTGCAATCGACGGACGGTAGATTGATCTACGGACCGTACTGCTGATCTGTCAAATGATTTAGAGAGGGGTTCCAGTACCTGATTTTGAATGGAGCTACAGAGGAGGATCCACGGACCGTAGATCAATCCACCGTCCGTACTGGTGCTCCTTCATTTGGTTCAGAGATTTGAAGATTTTGAAGTTAGAAATTTTCCCAAGTCCTGAGTCACGGAAAGAACCTACGGATCGTTTCCTTTTTAGTAAGGACTTATTTTTCTATATATAGAGCATGTAAACCTCGTTTTTGAGGGTTAGACTTTATTATTTTTGTCCTAGTTTTTGGCTTTGGAGGTTGACTTGCAACTTTAGTAATTCTTAATTTCCTAAGCTTGTTTTGAAGATTTTAGTTTGGAAATTCAAGTTGAAATTCTGAGTTAATCATTCTCATTGCGTAAGTTTATGATTTCTTCTTCTAAAAATATGAATTACATTCTTACTAATATGGGTAACTAAATCCACAACTAGGGTTGTGGGAACCATGAACGATTACCGAAGTATAAATAGTAACTAAGTAATTCCCGAATAGTATTTTGCATGCATTGATAATTCTTTCTTCTAGAATTCTTTTAACGGTGCGCAACGTTAGAACTTGCCTTGTTGCTACTTGCCGGATCAAGGAGGTAGTTAATAAGAAAAGAATTATCAACATAGATTTAGTGTGATACTATCTAATATAATTAATGTCGATTGGTGCGAGGGTGAAAACTAAGCCATACATCGATGTGACGTCTAATATGAGGTAATGGTAAGGGTTAGTAAATTATACATACGTAGCAGGACCAAGGTGCGGGGTGAAATTCTCTAGATGTTGGACCAAGGATTTAGAGATATATAACTTATTGTTTTGCATGTAATACACTAGGATGAGATTGCTATTACTAGGATTACTGAGTTATGAGTTTATGGGGAACACGTACACCCTAGTTTCTTTCTCAATTTGATAACAACAAAAGTTTGAATCTTGCTTACTAATTACTTTCATAATTTCCAAAATTTGTTACACAAATTCCCCCGCCCCCCCTTTTTACTTATTTGTCTCGGAAATACATTGGCTAAACGAATATAATCGTTATTGAATTTAAGGCTAAACCATATTCCTCGTGGGATCGACCCCAACCTACAAGTTGGGTTCTTTACATGATAACGATCGCTTATGCTTCTGAAAAGAGGTGTAATTTGAGC
>JAJOOH010029009.1:0-11154 GCA_029582605.1 Solanum gracilifrons
AATGAATGAATGAGTCTCTTTGGGCTAATTAATGAAAGTGTTGGTCTTTGAGCATGCTAATGTGAATGTAAGTGCTTATGTTGAATTGAATGTATGTGATGATCTTATGTCATTAGTGAATGAAGTTGTCTAAATGCATTAAGTTGAAAGAACGATTTATGTTGAGATGTGTATGGAGTTTGTCTTGTGTAGCCTTAAGGATCACTTGGGTGTGGTATGGAGAGGTAGTATGGGCTGCTTCACCATGTCTTACTTAGGTGAGTCTTGGGATGACATTAGATGAGTGTTCTAGTTTTATGAAGTGACTTGTTGGCTTATGTGCTTATATGTCTTATGTGATTAATTGGTGAAAGTTGAGGTATGCATGGTAAGTGCAATTTGTGTGACCTTAAGGTGGTGCCTTAGTGTGGGTGATGATATGGGACGTTGCCTATACATTGCACAAAGGTATTGCTTAAGGGTTACTTAAAGTGGAGGTCCAAGCCAAAAAGGTAAAGGTAAATGGGTTATGTATGTTTATGAGGTATTGTGAAGCATATGACTTTGTATTGTTTGTTGTGACTTGTAAGGTGCCTATTATGTTGATGCTCATAAGATTTTATCAAAATGGCATGAAAGCATTACTTCCAAACAAATGTCCCTTTTAGCATGTTTTGCATATCCTCATGCTTAGTATGTGTGTTGTACTAACCCCTTTCTTCTATTTTACTACAAGTGTAGATTGTGGTAACTAGGAAGAGATTGTGCTTTGGAGTTGCTTGGATTACTTCACTCTTCCAAGTCTTTGGTATGTCCTCAAGATTCGAGGTCTACGTTTAGAAGTTTCTTAGTCATTGTAATAGACACATAAGTTTCATTTCATTTGTAAAAGGGCCGTGTCCCTTAGTACGTTTTAAGTTCTTGTCTAAGATTGGCTAAAGACACTTAGTAGTTCCGCTTGCATATTGATGTTTTCAAATGTTGATGACTCTTGAACTCTTATGGTTTTATTGAGTAAAAGTTTTTAAATTCTTAGTGATTTTTATGATCTATGCAATGAATGAATGCTAAGGCTTGTATAAGACCTCCGAGAGGTCGAATACGCATGTAACGGCTAGGGGGTGCTCTTGGGTCGTTACACTCCTTCTGCAAAATTTCAGCTGTCATCTCTCTCGACCTCGTCCAAGCCTATTTCCTGCAAATATAACACAATAAACATTAATTCTAATACAAAATGGCCCTAGACACACACAATTCTTAAGTGAAATGTATTAAAAATACTATAAACTCACGGTATATCACATCCTCAACTTAAATTCGTTGTTTGTCCTCAAGCGACACACTAAGACTCTAAACGATGCTTGTGTAGAAGCCGATATTCAAACTCAAGCAATCACATGGCTTTCTATCCCGACTCCCTTTTTTAGTGCAAATCTTTTCTCTTAGACTCAACAAGCTAACTCATGCGGATAAAGATATGACAAAGATCGACCAATAGACACACAACATACACTTTTTCACAATCACCAAGGTACCAACTCACCGACAATGTAACTAGTGCCCTCACTTCAAACGAAATCCTTTTCACACAAAAGATAAGAATTTTGAGTTTTAGGATTCATTCAACACTCATGCTCAGAAGTGACTTCAAGTACAGTTGGTGCTCAAAACCATAGGCTTCCCCTTATTTTCACTGCTTAGACTCTCCGAACTAGTTGTTAGGATCACTATAGGACTTTCTTAGCTTGTAACATAGGCTCAGGGTCATGTGTGGTACATTTGGGTACTTTTTAGTGACTTTCTACCCTCCTTGACATTACATTGACTTTTTACCTCTTTTCTCAACCTATTTTTGACATCCTTTCATATTACTTTCTTTCCCTTGACTCCTTTCAACATGGATGTGACTTTTGACTTTGTGGCTCTTATGTTTTTCACTTTATTTTTAAGCACTTTTATTTATCATCTTTTTGCTTCTTTTGCACAAAGTCACATCCTCTTCTATCTTTTCTTTTTTCTCTTTTCAACACAAAACTCTTTTCATACCCTTTTTTCTTTCGGTTTCATCTTTCATAGCCACCCTCAACTTATGGACTTTACATTAGTTGAGATGCACAATATCCGATGTCGGACCAGGGCAAAGATTTGAGGTAACTTTTTGTATTAGCCACCCTCGACTTAGGCTTTTGGCCTAAGTCAAGGTGTAGATGTCCAAAGAGGGACCGAGGCCAAAGCACTTATTTTAGGGAAGGTGAGTTAGGTGAATCAAAAGAAATGGTCTATTTTAGGCTCAAATATTTGTATCAAAGGGAACATTGATTTCATTTGGTTGGATCCTTTTAGGCTTAAGTGGACTAATTTGAACAAGGGCCTATGATCGCTTCCCAACTTCTAGCCTAGATCATCTTAGCAGGACCAACAGGGCAAGTTCTAGATTGGCACAACTATCTGAACATTCAACTTTTCTCACACACTCTTGGCACATTGTTTCATTTTCAGATTATCAGATTACCCAGTTCAAGTTTTATCCTAAGTCATGAGTTCAAATCGGTTCCCTATTATGTCACATTGAGATCCAACACATTCAACTCATCAAGACTATCGATCTAGCACTTTTTCAATATTTTTGGACATGGATCATTTTTTTATGCTTTTTATGCCATCATGATTTCATTTTTTCTACTTACTCCTACACATACATTTCTACACATGCCGGTTCAACAGTCTCTTGGGGGAAAAGAACACAGGCAAAAAAACCCCAAGAGAGGAAAGAACACAGGCAAGAAAACCCCAAGAGAGGATTATGAGTTGGGTTACCCAGACTTCACCCAATCACTCACAATCCATTTACCCCACCCCCAACAAAATAGAGTGCAATTGTCCCCAATGCACAAAAAGTAAAAACATAAAGCATAGGGTGAAGCAAATATGTGGCGCATTGCGCAGAAGACCTCTCAATAAGTGGGTGAGTCCGGTTTCTCGGAGACCCCTGGATCAACAATCGGGTCACCATCATTAGTACCTGCATTTACCATCTCAGCACCCTCAGTAGTGCTAATATCCACTCTCACTGCACCATCAGTAGTGCTCACGCTGTTAGAGGTACCAACACTAATCTCCGTAGCCCGCTGTTGGGCCGTCTCCTCATCAACTATGGATGCCTTTCGGGCCGCCTCAAGCTCCTAGTGCTCCCTCTTGCGAGCTCTCCCAGCCTCAGTGTAATAAGAAGTCCGACTAGAGTGGGGCGCTTCCCAACATGATTGAAAGAATCAGGTTGCGACATCTCATCTCTAAATAAGGCATCCAACACCGTATTATCAACCGGTATTGTGGGGGCAGACTCAGGCTCAGAGTGGCGCTAGGAGGGCATCAAAATCAGCCTGGAGACTTGCTAACTCCGTTCGAAAAGTAGAAACATCAGTGGTGGGGGCTGGTTGCTCTAAGACACGCATCTCAAATGCATCAAGGTGCTGGTGAATAGCCTGAACCTTACGGTCCATTATATGCTGCATCCGCTGCTCAACCCTAGTCACAGACTCCTTAATCGTACACTGCATCTAAGGCCTCACATGCTGAAGTAGTGTAGCCATCTGGGCCTCCAGGTTTTGGACACGGGCTATAGGCACGGTAGTAGACCCTGTGAGTGGCTCTGGAGGAGCTAGGGGACTGACTAATGACTGGAGATGGGGAGGCCGGGGAATCCTCGGTAATGGATGGAGGGGTAGGCACTTCACCATGTATCTGCTCCACATCTACTACCAAGTCTGCTCCAAATGGTGTCACCTGAACCTATGGCTCTCTTAAGGTACAACTACATTGGCCTCATTCCGAATCAGGCCAATATCTAGAGTCTTGGTCGCCTGAAGCAGCATGTCCCAATGACAAATCGGTACTCCAGTATCCCTGCACAGGTGGAAAATGAGGCATGGGAAAGGTAAGGTCGTGGTGGTCTTGAAAGCCCGCCCGTGTATCTCCGCAATCAGCATCCTCCAACCCAGCAACTAAGGCTGCAACCATAACTACGTGGTCCCAAGTGAGAACATTGTCTACCTGAGTAAGAGACACCCGGTTCCGCACCAACAACTTGAAGAATTTGGCCACAAATGTCAAGGTGGCCTTTGTGATACCCAAGCTCGGGGTGCTACCCCACTCAATGCGCTCTCCGTCTATAGCAAGATGACGGGCTAGCCAACGCAAAAGAGATTCCTGCTGCTTGGCATTCCGCTGAAATGCCCCACTCTGAACAATGTCTATGCGATAGTCAAACTCGATCGTGCTGATAGGCAGAGTGTGGCCTTGACCGTAGAGGAACCTGCGGAGAGTGGTCTCCGATATGTCAACTAAATGCCCCCAAACTAGTGTAGCAGTGAGTGGAGCCTGGGTGGCGAGCTTGGCCCATCTGTCGATCGAACCTCTAAGGGAGGTTGCGTAAGAAGCATAGAAATCCCTAACTATCTCCTCACTGAAGGACCCTGGGCTACGGGCAATCCACTCGTACCTGTGCCTCTGGAAGAGCTCATGGATTGAGGGTGTGGTGTGGAGGCTGCTTGTGAGAACCCGACGCTCATCGGTGACTAATCGAGCCATCATGTCCTTCTCAGTCAGCATGCGAGCATCTCTGTATATCTGGAACTGGCCGCTCACACACCATCTATTGGGCTTCTTAGGAACTTATGTGGGCTCGATATTAGGGGGCACTGGAATGCTGCCCGCGCTATCAGCCTTATCAGACGAGGGAGTCATGCCGTGGGAACTAGAGCCAGAGCCAAAGCTAGATGTAGGTCCAGAGCTAGATACGGAGCCAGAGTCGACTGGTGAGCTGATCAGTGTATCCTCTTCATCAGACTAGGAGGCAGTGACCACGTCGGAAATCACGTGCCAGGTTTGATTTTATGTAGTGCGTGGTGTTGTGGGGAATGTCTTGGTAGGAGGTGGGACATATGCAAGGTCAGTCTCCGCATCAGTATCCTCATCAATCAGCCGAAGGGTTGGTGCCACCGATTTCGACTTGCCTTTCACGGCGTAAGGTGGAGGTTTCTTGGGAGCCATGGTACCTGTGAAAGCTTAGTACCAAAATAAGCCAATAACATACTCAAACAAATTTTAAACCAAGAAACGACTCAAAACAAAAACCAAAAAATATTTTAGGCACTAGCTGAACTGCCGACCCACAGTGGGTACCTACAGTCTGTGGTTGGACCTATGGTCCATAGGTCCCCTCCGTAGGTCAGAGTACCCAAGAGTTGAGGCCCTGATGTGAACCACGAACATGCAGAATGGTCCGTCGATGGAACGACGGACCGTAGTCCACCTGCGTGGTTCCAATCTTAATGAGTTTTTATGTGCAACAGACCCACAAACCTGACCTATGGTCCGTAGGTTGACCTACGGTCTGTGGACGGGGTCTCGTGGGTTAGTTCTGTGCCAGGTATCAGACAACCTCATATTTGTACTCATTTTTGCAACAACTAAAACAATCAACCTAAGTCTAATCATGTATTTCAACACAATATATGGTAGTTTGTCATCCTTAGTTTCGATTGTGCAAAATTTTGAATTGTTAACATACCGAACTAGGAACCCTAAGTTTAAACTTCCATCTAGACCTTTTTTATGAGATGTTTTGATTAAAATGAACGACACACTCACATTATATTGTCCCAAGGGTGTTTCTAACTTTAATTTATCATACAATTTTAATAGAAAAACAACCCAAGGTCAAGATCCACTTCGTGTTTTCATGAATTGAACAATGAACAAATTCAGAGTTCGATTGAAGTCGTGTTACCTTACAAGTAAGCGAAATGGGTAAGTGTGTGATAACAATGAACTCCTTAAACTTTTTGCTATCCTTTTGACACCGAACCCAGATCGAGAGATCTTTTGCAAGGGGAGAATGGGATGATTTTTGGGAGAAAAAAAGGGAATTATGGGAGATAATAGGATATGTATGGGAGAGGAGAGTGAATTGGGGTGTTAGTGAGGGAGTTTTGGGATTTGGAGGGGTTAGAAACAGTTAGGAGGGAATATGGGTAGTGGGGGATGAATTTTAAATGAAGAGTTTTTATTAAAGAAGGGTTCGGGGCGGGTCAGTAGATCCCTAGGTTTGGACCCACGAGACCCCGTCTATGGGCCGTGGGTTGAACTACGGACCGTAGGTCCTGTCTGTAGGTCAGTCTAACACTTGGAGTTTTGGTGGACTTACCTGGGGATCTACGGACACCATTCACGGTCCGTGGGGTCCGTAGACCTCTGCACAACCTATTTTCTATAGATTTTGTTGTTCGCCCGTGTACATGTAACAACCATGAGTTTATTCTTTTTACATTTTTCGCTACAACATTTTAGGCTTTCAGCCACACTTGTAAAGTGTTGCCTAAACTAGCAAAAAGTGTGGCCTTTGATAAAAGGCAAAACTTTTTGACTTCAGGCAACACTTTTTCGGGGGTGGCCTAAAGAGGCATACACTATGTCACTTTAAACTTTAGACTCAAATACCACCTTATGATCTCAACTTTAAATACTTCCATTGACGTCAACTTAATCTGGTCGCATCAAAATTTGCGGACAGTTCACTTTAAACCTATTCTATTGTCACTAGTCGCATAGGAGACCGAGTCCATAACTATACCACAAGGCAATTTGTAAGAGCCATATAAATAGAATTAGTATACGTAGAATACGGGGTTTTACAACATGTCTCTACCTAGTACTTTTGGTCTAGCCATATCTGCAAAACACACCAAAATAAGTAAGAGTCAATCCAAGAAAAATGTTGAAATCATGTTGCAGACTGCCTCACTGAATCACTTTTGCAAGCTTAATCAGGATCGCAGAAAGGATTGGTTCAAAAACATTCCTTAAAAAATGGCCTGTCAGCGATGGGACCCTTTCGGTGAATTGCCGACATCATTCGACGAGTAGAGATTAGCTCACTGAATATCACAATGTATTTTAGGGGTACGGGGCGCAGAAAAGGCGATCGTAGAAGACATTCGGCGAGTCACCGAGTGTACTCGACGAACTCAACCTTTTCGACGAAACTTACAGCACCAAATCATCAAAACCACGGAATTAACGTGATAAAGGCGAATTTCGATGAATTGCCGAGTAGTTCGGCGAGCTTGACCCAACTCGCCAAATGGCCCAACGTGCCTACTTTCAACCCCAACTTCCAAAGTAAACCCCGTACCCCCCAAAAATAAAATCAAACAATACACTTATTCAATTAATCCTAGTCCCATAAGACCCACACCACCGGGGTACTCAGACTTTCTACGGTTTGGCCAAAATTGGCCATTTGACAACTTTAACCCGTAAGAATGATGTCAAATGCTCCATCATTGGGCAAAGCACGTCATTTAGCAAAATATGGGTTACTCAGACTTTACCCGACTAGACTCGACAAAAAAAATAAAGCACAACCCACAAGATTTCAATCAATTTTCAGGCATGCAATTCGGAAAATTATTAACCTAGGCAATTTTAGCATGATATAGAAATTAAAACAGGCATACAAGCATAAAAATACGTTTTCAGAGAGTCCCAGCATAAATCAACATAATTTATAACAATGCATTCAAGTTTTAACCGCTAATTTAGAGTTTGGGTTCAGAAAACCAACCTATAATGCCGAAAGATAAATTTGTGATGCTAGGCGGCAAAGTATCCAAATCCGAACACCGAATAAATGACTAGAAAGTGGTAAAAATGTGAAAATACGGGAAATATAGGGTGCCTGTATGATTGTATGAAGTATAAAAGTGATGAAATGTGAAAGAGTTTGAAATTTTAAACCTTTGGCTATTTAAAAACAGTCCAGTTCGCGCGATATAATTTTTCTTCGCCGAACCACTCAGCGACACGACGAGTGGTTATTTACCTTGCCGAGTTTTACAGGACCTCAAGTTAACTTGCGGGTTCAAATGGCGGACAAAGTCGGGCTCGCCGACCTATTCGGTGATTCATCAACTTGTCCATGGGCCCGCTGAGTTTTACAGACTCCTTCTTTTGGTTTCTTGAGTTTAATGGCGGTCAAAGTCAAGCTCGCTGACCTCTTCCGTGGCTCGCCGACTGGACGTAACATGGCGTACTTGACCCCGAATGGATCTCATAAAAGCCCTTAGCATATCATAACATAAGATAATAGAAAAATAAGAGAAAATTTAAAACTTTTACAATCGAAGTTATTTTCATAAAAACAGGCGGAAGTCTTTATGTACTTTGTCTCAAACTGTCTAACACAACTTTTAGAACAAACTCTTGGGACACAGCCCGTACAATAGTCTCAACATGATAATAAAAGACATAAAGGAAAGGTGGGTTTTGCCTCAAAGCTAGGAGGACTCGCAAAAATCTTCAACTCCTTGAAACTTCTAGAAACCTATCTCCAAGAGTAGCACTAAATCTTCAAACTCTACATTTGATTAGAATGTAGGCAAAATATGCGTTAGTACAAAATATACTATATATGTTAGCTAGCATAACCATAAGAGCATAAGACAAGGGTTAGTCAATATAAGACATAATCCAAAATCATATGTAATACTTCATGAAACATAAATCATAAGCATAAGAGACAACATCATAATCATAATAAGCAAAGTCTCCAACACCAGCATCATATAAGCATAATTGACTCTTAGTCATCTATACCATAATAGAACCATTGTCAAGTAACCTCAAAGGCATACATGTGCAAAGCATGAATAGCATCTCATAATACCACCCAAGCCAAGTATCCGTTTTTGGTCATCTTAATAATAGTCTATATACATGGTCAACTCATACTTCTAAGTAACCACAAAGCACACTTGTGCAATGCATGAAAGGCATCCCATACTATCACTCACAGTAAGCATAACCTTGAAGTAAACCTAGTCATATTCACCCTCCTTTGGTCTCACTATTGGCTTACTTCATGTAGACAAAGGAACTATCATCTTTAGTCAATCATTTCTTGGAAGGCAGCTAAAGTGACAACCCAAGCTAAACTATATTATGTAAAGGAACCCTTCATACCTAGCCTTTAGTCATATTTGTTAAATGTATGGATAACATCCCATATTATTATCCATACTAACTACTCCTTTAGGCTATCATGAATGCTCAATAGTTGGGGACTAGTCCCTCTATTGTAGTTGCCTCTATTCACATAAGGTACAACTCTATTTAGTATTAGGCAAGTCACAACCCATGAATGAACTCTATTTCTCAATTCAAGGCTACCAAGGAATAACCCCCTAATAGGCTAGACCATGCTATGATCCAACTAACATAACCATATTAGGCTAAGCTAACAACCTTGGAAGACACACTAACATGCAAGTCCAACCTACTCTAGGAAAGGTACAAGTCTCCAATCCTAGTTACCATGACATAGTCCTACACCAACTAAGTCATGCTACCCTTACAAGTATACCATGATACAAATGCAAGTTATCCTTAGGAGATTATGATTCTCAATCCTAAGCTACCCTTAGGAGTGTATGATTCCTCAATCCCAAGCTACCATGACTAACCCTAACTCAAGCTACCCTTGAAATGCATCTTACAATGCAAGTTCAAGCTACCCTTAGGAGAGTATGGATCCTCAATCCTAAGCTACCCTTCGGAGAGTATAAGTCCTCAATCCTAAGATATCCTTGAAATGCATCTTACAACGCATAGTCAGGCTACCCTTACAAGCACACCAAGATGCTAATGTAAGCTATCCTTATGAGAGTATGATTCTCAATCCTAACCTACTAGGAAAGGGTCTTGGCCAAACCAAGTCATGTTACCACGAAGGTATCCTAACAATGCTAGTTCAATCTACCTATAGGAGAGTATAAATCCTCAATCTTAGGCTACCATGACAACTCCTACCTCATGCTACCGTGAAATGCATTTTACAATGCAAAGTCAAGTTATCCCTTAAGAGAGTATAAATCGTCCATCCTAAGCTATCAATCTTGGTCTTATCCTACCGGGCCAAGCTATACATGAAAGGAGCATATGTTACAACTTCAAGCTATTCTAGACTAACAAGCTTTGATTGATTTTAGGTGATTAAGTCAACCTAGAATCATTCTATGTGAGAGAACATTGGATATCCTAGCATCTTTATGCCTAAGTGTGTAAGAGAGAAGCAATAGACAATAAAATCACATAATATTTGCTTCAACCCCAAAGCCCTAACATTGATTAGTACAAGCCCTACTTAGCTTCCTTTCTTAATCTCATCATTATACATAGATTTCAAGGTAATTCAATCACATTATTCATTAGTAGGTGATTCTAGTCATAATTGATTCATAAAGGTTGAAACTTATCTTTACAAGTCATGATCATTCATATTCAATAAAGTCTAGTTCAATTCCCGATTATATGTTCCTAACTTTGAACAATTATTACACATGACTTGATTTAGGAAGATCACCTATGAACCTTTAATTTCATCTCTATGGCATAAACCCACAAATATCACATTCATCAATTTAGACTAGGGTTTACCATAGAAATCAAATGAATTCATAATATTATCATAATTACATGTTAATAGAATCATAATTAGGTATTATCCACTAGATTGGAATCATACCTAAGCACTTCCCAAAAAGTAAAAGGAAACCCTAGCTAGAATTTGATTTTTGACTTCACAATTGGAGGAAAACCTAGAGGGCTCTATGGATGAAAGAACCCATAGATGATTATGCTAACTTACCTTAATTCATAGCCCTAATCAAGCTCTCATCAAAGGAGGAAAATCTGCCCTCTTCTCTTCTCTTCTTCTTCTTCTTCACTTCTAGAGAGAGGATTTTTGGAGAGGATTTGCGGTCTTAGATGAATGAGTTTAATGATTTAGTTTAGGTGTCTATAAGTTATTTATAGGTGGTTAAATAACTAACTTAACCCCCAAACACCTCACTTAAAACTAAATATTAAAAACTTCCTTGACATACGCCCCACCCATCCACGGACCGTGGATGGGTCTACTGCCCGTACTACTCACTCGTGAGTAAGGGTGGCAAACGGACCGGTTTTTATCCGGTCCGGTCCGGTTCCGGTCCGGTTCCTGTACCGGTAAGACCGGTACCGGTTGAACCGGTAAGGAACCGGTCTTATAGGTACCGGAACCGGTACCGAAACGGAACCCGGATTTTTATCCGGTTGATCCGGTCCGGTAAGAACCGG
>JAJOOH010029010.1:0-14196 GCA_029582605.1 Solanum gracilifrons
CAGCCCACTTTAGCCCATAACCCAAATATTATGTGGCATATATAAGACTTATTTGGTCTTATTTTCAGAAACATTTGTTGGGGTTTATTTGCCCTGATTTCTTACCATAAATAAGTTTTCCTTTTAGGAAAAAGTTTTAATATTTTGAGTAGTCCTTTTCTTGTAGGAAAGGTTTTAGGACTTTATAAATATAGGCTTGTTCCTTCTAACTTAATTAGCATTCACAATGTAGTCCTAGGGTTTGATTTGTTGGGGTTTATTTGCCCTGATTTCTTACCATAAATAAGTTTATCTTTTAGGAAAATGTTTTAATATTTTGACTAGTCCTTTTCTTGTAGGAAAGGTTTTAGGACTCTATAAATATAAGCTTGTTCCTTCTAACTTAATTAGCATTCACAATGTAGTCCTAGGGTTTTGAGAGTTGCGGTAATGGGGGAGAATTTTGTGTACCTTTTTGTATTCCGAGTGAATTGGTTGAGGTTGTTTCTCTATATATTTTGTACTCTCATATTTATAGTGGATTGCTCATCTCCTTTATGGACGTAGGTCGATTGACCGAACCACGTTAAATCTGTCTCTTTTGGTGTGTTTCTCGTTTGTCTTCTTACTCGTGGTCTTTCGAGGTTTGCTTTGCTAGCTTCCGCATTACACCTGCTTATTTCGGTCCTAACAAATATTTGATCTGAATCATAATAATATAAATATATTTGACGTTACACTCTTTTTTTTTTTCTTTCTTTCTATTATTAAAGTTACTTTTACTAATTAAATTTGTCCAATAAACAAGTTTTCCTTCTCTAAAGTTGCAAGCACTTAATTCCAATTGAAAGACGTGATATTTTTAATTTCTTATTCAATAATTGAAAGTAGGTACTCCATTAGGGGTTAGAATATTTATTTTATTTCAAAATAAATAAAGTATTACGTATCATTTTATTTTTAAACTTGTTTGTAAATTTAATTTAATTAATTAATTAATTAAAAGAATAGTCATTGAAGCAACACATTTTGCTTCCGTCACAACTCACAACTCACAACAACCATTTCAAAATGCCCAAATATTGACGATCCTTTTCACGCTCCCATGAATCACGTGAACTACACGCGCATGTTATTTATAATTATACATTAGTTAATTACGTATTACATAAAATAATACATAAATTGATTCATATCTTATATAAATTTAAATCATGCAAAAATGTAAACTAGTAACCACACACTGTAACTGATGTGCTGAATATTTATACTTAACAGCAACTAATATGTTATTATATCAAATATGCTTAGCATTAGTTTTCATAATCATTAAAGGTATTTAAAGATAATCATTTCTTTGACTAAGAGGTACATAAGAGTCGAAATACTTAACTTTTGATGTAAAATTGATATTAATTCTTTAATTTAATTATTAAATCTGCATATGTTTGGAAAAATGACAATCAAAGATAGAACTATTTTCACTCTTCAATAAATGATATTGTCATATAAAACAAGGCAAAAACATAAATTCTTCATACAAAAATTGAAATATTTATAATATTTACCTCATGCATTGGTGAAAATTGGTCGCATTATTAATAGGAAGAATACTAACACCTTGTTTGGATGGTTGTTATCCGTTGGTTGTTACCTGTTAGTTTAAGTATAATGTTTGTTTTGATTGTTAATTAAATTTTATTGTATCGTAATGTTTAAATTCATCGTTAGGTAATAATGAAAATACTCATTTTTGTAACGACCTATTTGGTGTGATACCGCTACCTTAGTATTTAATAATAACAATTATATTTATTTTACCCTACCGTTTCTTAATAGCTCTACCTAGTATCCTAGTTTTCTGTAGGTCTATCATTCAAATTATGAATGTGTGACATTATGTAATGAAGAAAAACGATACAATCAACCCAAACGTTGTATTCATTAAAACAATACCGTACAATGTAATATAACACAACACAATACGATCAGAGGCGGAGCCAGAAGTTTCAATAAGTGGGTTCAAAATCTGTAGAAACAGACACATGACGTAGTCGAAGGGGATTCAACATCTACTACATATACATATAAAATTATTTTAACTAAGTATAAATAACATATTTTCCGTCGATGGCGGTTCGGATGAACCCCATTGTACAAGGTGGCTCCGCCCCTGAATACGATACAATACATTATGAAGCAATACGTAACAACCGTTCAAACCAAGTGTAATACTAATAATAATACAAAGAATTAAGGAGAACAAAAATGAGAAAAACTCACCCACACTTGATGCATGCATCAATTTTACTTAAGTAGCTCTGAGAACTATTGAATGATTAAAAGTTAGGAATTCCCTAAAAGTTATTTTAAGCTCAATGACAAACAAATTTAATTTTCGAAATAAAAGATTGAGCTAAAATAATTGGACTTGTAGCTTGTTGGACATAGCTTTGATAAAAGAGAGAAAATTAAAGCATTATATGGATGGAAGAATATATCGATATTCGATTATATTGGATTGCCTAATGGTCAAGGGGGGTTGGTAAATAAGATAAACATAATAATTTCAAAATAAAAATTTAAATTAATTCTATCTTATGTTCGATTTGAAATAGTGTAATTAATTTTATTAAATGATGAAACTATTATTCATATAAAATAAAATAATTTCATAAATATCCCAACCTTGTTCATACCTAGTTTTCTTTCATTAAACAATGAAATATTATTATTGAGTTTTAAATATATATTTTTAAGCTGCACTGTAATCAAGTACTAATAAAAATATAATACATAAATATATATTTAAATTTGATAGTAACCAGTAACTAGCTACTTCAATTTTAATATGCATATTCAGATATTTTAATTTTTTTTTCTCACTATGTTAGTTGAAACACTTTAATTTATAAAATGATTATTTAGACACTTATGAAATTTATGTGTCATGTTAACAGTAATGAAACACAACGAGGACGAATTAAAATATTTACTTGTCAGATAAAATCTAATTTAAGTATTTATTTATGTCTACTAATAAATATTCATATATTTTTTTTAGCACATATGATGCCGCTTACTTGTCTTATTCGCACTATATACTATATGGTTGCAAAGAAAATATTTTTATAACACCAATGACATTTATAATCTTGGTATATTCACAAAATACGAGTAAATTTCTTCTTAAAGAACATTTTTTTTGACAGAATTTGAATCTAAATTGTTAACTTCTAGGGCAAAGTTTCTCTAGACATATATAAAAACAAAATTTATTTCCATGAATATTCTAGAATCCAATTATCAATTCATTACTCTATTAATTAAACTAATATAAACCCTCATTTGTTTTAGTTTATTTATGCAATATGACAATATTACAATATTGTTCCTTTCAAATATAGGCGATTGTGAAATGGTTGAAATACCTATTATTTTTAACGAGTTTGAGATTAGTTGATTTGAGCTTTGAGTATCATTTTTTTCTAGAAATAAATCCTGCAACATACATATACAGATCGGTCGCTCCGAGCTTTGTGAATGAAAAAAATCCTTTAAAAATAAATCATGTAATGCGCAAGTCCAGATTAGTTGATCTGAATCTTGGGAATGATTTTTCCCCCCTGAAAATGGATCCTATCATGCGCGAGTTTAAATAATTTTACTCGAGCTATGAAAATGAAAACGATCACCATCAACCAATTAATTGAATTTCAACGTAGATTCCGAACATTATACGAGTAAAAAGAAATGGAACATTGTTTTATCCTTGATGTCACCACCATGCCAGCTAACACACAATTGTTTTTTAAAAATGGCTCCATCCTAAATCTTACCGTCTGATGGCGCGTGCAGCCATTAATGGCCACACCTCCAACGATTATTCCCATAATCAAATGGTGGTCGCCGGAGACACCAACCACCACCCACCCCCGGTGTTGGTATCAGGGACCCCCCACCCCCACCCCTACCCCTACCCCTAACCCCCACAAAGAAAAAGACTTTTTTTTTTCTTGTTAAAATAGTGGAAAAATGACAAGTTCTCATTCTCAAGATTCTAATCTTGTTTCAACTGTAGCACATGATAGCAACAACAATAATATATGTATGTATTGGTATAGATACCCATTAACCCCATTTTCAAACATACAAATTTTCTCTCTTTCTTTTTCTCTCTCTCTTTGTGTATACAAACTTCATACATATTCATATATGCAAAGTGAATGATCTTTTTTTTGGAGAATTGGGTATTGCTTTATTGATTTGATGGTATTGGAATTTTGATTTTCAAGATTCCATTCAATTTTTCTTCTATGGGTATTTAGAAGGATTTAAGCTTTTAGAGTTTTGAAGTGGGGAAAAAAAGGTTTCTTGAAGACTTTGCTGTTGTTGGCTTTAAGGTTAGTTTACCTTTCTCTGCTCTACTGTTTTTGTTTGGTATGAAATAGTAAATCTTTTTAAGCATTTAATGAATGAAATGGGTAATTTTGATTTGTTGTTTGAAGTTTTATATCCATATTTGGTAGTTTTTTTAAATCCCTTTAGTTCAAAATTGAGTCTTTACCAGAAAAGTCATTCTTTTTGTTTATTGTCTGATTGGTTAGAAATTTGTGAAATGAAGCAGCTATAAAGATTTAAATAAGTTACTAGCTTGTTTGACCTTTCACCCCTTTTCTCTGTAAGGCTTGAATTGAACTGTACTCTTGCCTGAAAAAAATAATAGTTAGAGACTTTTTTCATGGTATCTACTGATTTAGTTTTATGTAGTGCATGATTTTTGGACAAGAAATTTGAGAAAATAAAGCTGTTTTAAATTGTTGTTGGGTGTTAAATTGAACTCATTTTGATTGTTTCTTAGACTTTGATGATATTCTTTGGTTTGTTGAGTTCGAATTCAAGAGAAGGTCAACTCTTTTTGATTGGCTTTAGCTGCTGAATTTGCTCAATACATGAATCTAATGTTGATCATCTTGGTTTGTTGAATTCGTTTTGCTTTATTTCTTTCAACTCCTTTCTTGGACGGTCAGGGAACAAACATACACCAAAAAAAAGGATAGGGAGTTGTTGAAATGGCCTGTTATTGGAAGTTGATGATAAAAAAACTACTTGTAATTGATGTTTTTACATTCGTACTCAAAATTATAGATGCTAACTCCCACAGGTTTTTTTCATTAGCCGCGATCACTTTTGGAATCAAATCTATGTTTTCTCCATCTTGCACACCTCCTCATTCCCTGGATTGAAAGTAGTTCTTGGTCATATCCTGTTGATACCTTTGTGGAATTGTTTTTCTGTCAACAGAGAATGGAATACCATGTATTTGATCTTCTGGAAATCATTGAGATGTGTGAGAATTATGTGGGAAAATAATCATTACCAGAATGTGTGTTTGAGGATATATGTACCTGGAAATTTAAGATCTTTGTTTCTTTGAGCCCCTCACCTCATGACAATATACACACAATCTATTCCAATGTTACATATTTTGCTTTTGCAAGAAGTGCGGCTTATCATCTAAACTAATACTGATGTATGTCTATTGGATTAGATAATATTGGTACTAGTGGTGTAAAAGAAATTCAGTATTCCTTGTAATTTTCTGTGGATTTTGTTCCTTGTAATTTTCTGTGGATTTTGTTCCTTGTAATTTTCTGGTGCTTCTCATTTCTTGCCTCTTTCTTTATGTACCATAAAAATTAGCATATGCCATTGTCCAAGTCCTTGGCAATTATTAACTGGCTTGTTTTTTTAAAATGGCAGTCCAAAGGCAATGAATTCTTCAACATATACTCAATTTGTTGCCTCTAAAAGGATGGGTATATGTGACCCAATCCATCAGATTGGCATGTGGGGAGATTTCAAAGGTAGCAGTTTCCCAGATACCTTGATTCTTGAAGTCGAGAATTGCCTAGAGAACGAGATGCCTATTATGGAGAAAAGACTAGAGAATGAGGTACACTTTTTTCCATTTGACTTTTATTTTCACATCTTTCTTTGTTTTAGTTATGCAGCAAAATATGCTAATTAACATATTATATGTCTAGATAGAGGAACCATCACAAGTGACAGTTGGAACGTCTAACAGATATGAACCTGAAACAACTAAACGTATTGATAAGGTAAATATATTTTCTAAATTTGTCTGCTTTTCTTTTTACCCAACTCCCAGTGGGTATTTGCTAAATGATGGTGGTGATGGTTGGATCACTGCCATGTATTAAAACCCTCTTTTGTTTGAGAATCGCCATTCTCATGCGCAAGGAATCATTTTCCTTGTGAGAAATTTTTATTCTGCAATATATTTACTTTTTCTCAGTTATTTGGGAAAGAAAAAATCAATCGTTAATGTCGTGAGTACTAAAGTTGGCTTGAGTCATATCTTCAATATCTTTGTTCCTTTTTAGTGAAATGGAACTAAGGCCACCACACATGTATTGTAAACTTTGCCAGAGCTGTGAGTCTTTGGATTCCTGATTACGCCGCATTTATGTATTTGAGGGGTCTTTGTATCCTCACATATGATTTTGAGCTCTTGCGTTTGTTAGATTTTGATATTGTGCTATTTTAAGAGCCTGATATTGCTGCTTTGTAACTGACTATTGGTGGAGAAAATTGAGGTATGAGGTGTGGTTAAGTGTTTGCAAGATTGTTGCGGTATTAGATGCCCTTAGCTTAAGAAGATGAACTAGTCAATGTTCTCGTTCAGCATACCAGGTATCAGGTTATGAAGATAGAAAGCAGTAAAATTAATCATGAGAATTGTTGATGAGAGGGAAGGTGAAGAAAATGGGTTGAATACTGAACTTTCGCAACAACTTTCATATCTACAATAGCATATGGTAGTATGGTTAAAAGACCTTAATTCGACTAGAGCGATAACATTCCTTTCTTTTTTCTTGCTGCTTTCAGAGGGAAATGAATGAAGAAAAAGGGGTTCACCGGAGTTTGTTTCATGAAAATGGCTTTATTTATCTTTTTGTTCACTTGAAGGTCTTTCTTCTCTATTTTATTTCATAGTATCAAAGCCAACAAGAGAATTAGGGTGCTAAAAAAGAATCCAAAACCGACTTGTTCAAAAAATCAAAACAGTTCCTGTCTGTTTTTTTTCCATTTTATGACCAACGAATCCTTTTTGTTATATGCCTATACCCACCCAGTTTATTATGTTCTTGAATATGCATGTTTTGCGGCTTCCTTGCACCGATTCAAGCACTTCTCTTTGTAGTTTGCTTATATACTGGATTTGTATCATCTGCATGATTGCTTCAGTTTCCTGTTTCATTTTTCATTGTCCTTTTCATGGCACTGAAACCTCACATCTTTAGATAGAAATTGCTTAATGCCGTACCTTCATATACAGGTGCGTAGACGCCTTGCACAAAACCGCGAGGCTGCTCGTAAAAGTCGTTTACGGAAGAAGGTATCACTTGAATTTTGTTCATTCATTACCCAGAATTTCTCTGCCATTTTGTTACGTCTTTTCAAACCTTGTTCTGATTGAGACATAAATATTCTCAATTCACATTGTGTTACTCAGGCCTATGTCCAGCAGTTGGAAAATAGTAAACTGAAGCTGCTTCAGTTGGAACAAGAACTAGAACGTAATAGACAACAGGTAAAGGAAAATTTGCTTCTACATCTGAGATATTGGATCTTTTCTAGTTATTGATCTCAAAAACATTTTACTTTCTGGGATGAAATAATTATAACAAATCAACAAACATTTGCAACAGGGTCTGTATGTAGGTGATGGTTTAGATGCTAGTCAGATAGGTTGCTCTGGAACCGCAAATTCAGGTGTGTAGATTGATGCTGACTTGTTGTTGATTGCTAAAAGAAGTATATTGTGCTTGGAATGATATAATACAGTTCGTGTGGATTCATTGCTCAATCTATCTGACTATCAATAATAGTAAGTAGATTGATATGTACAAAGTGGATTTCTTGATTTGATTTTCTAAATTTTGTAAATGGAATTTGATTTTACAAATATTTGCTCAGTAAGGATTGTAGTTTGGCCCTATTTTTTGTTATCGTTGAATACTTTTTCAAATAAGCTTTGGTTGTGTATTTGCTGCTAAGCTTTCTTTTTTTTTAAAACAAATTTGATCACATCACTATTTATAAAAATTACTTGCATGAAGGCAATGTCTTAGATGGATAATTATTGAAGATGGCATGTATTTGCTTCCCTGTTGGAATTATAGTTTTCTCGTTCCTTTTAACTACACTTCTCATTTGATGAATATAATGTTCTTTAGCATTTATCGACCAGTTTTTCAATAACTTAATACTTCTCCTTCTTCCTCCTTTTCCTCCTCTTGTGTTTCTCCCTCCTTACCTTGATCACTTTCTTTACCATATGAAAAATATCTTAAATGAAAAAGGGAAATAATCAAGAGAATATCGGCTAGAAACAACATATCGAAGAAAAGAGAATCTGCTACACACAACTATGATCTTTGTCGGAGTACCTTAATAACTTTTGCAAGATGCCACCAATATGATTCAATTACATGGTCAGAAATGATAGTTATATGCATGGGAACATATTCTTTTGATATTTTGATTTGCTGTAGTTGTCTTGATGCATTCTTATTATCATACCATTTGCCTTTAAATTTTCAACTTAATTCACTTTCCTTTGCTCTTCCTCTGTATTGTTTCATGTCCAATTTCTTGTTTGAAATCATGTTATTTCACTGTTAACGTAAGTCATTGTCAACCTCCGACAATACCTGTTCAACTATTGGACACCCTCATTATAATCAAACCTGATAATTTCATCCATTATGATAATATGGGTGCTCAAAATAACTTAACAAGTTCAAGATTTCCAATTTCGTGACTACCATATGATAATCCACATTTCCAACTTTAAAACCCATCCAATATACATACCCGAGACATGCATAAGCTAAGAAGAAAGTTCAAACTTACCTCAATGAAGAAAAACCCTAGCCCTTCCACCTTGAGTTCTTGAGAGGCTTCTTTGAAAATCCTAAAATTCAATGATATTCATGAGTAAATCCGTGTATTAGGTGAAGAAAGTCATTGAGCCTAATGCAGTTATTTAAATTTTATTTATATCATGAAGCATGCATTGTCAAAGTCTAAGAGTGAAAGGAAATGTTGGTTCACTTGTCACAAGTTTAAGGCATCAGTGTACCGTCACAAGTTTAAGGCATCAGTGTACCGTCTCCTGCGCCCCAACGTTGGGGTGGGGGGTGACAAACTAGAATTTGAAAAGATTGTTGGCCTTTTGCTCACTTGTACAAAATCCCAGCACTATCTTTGTGCTTTTTATGAATACAATTATTACCATTTAAAAGAAATTGTCAAAAGGCCTTAGATATAGAAATTCTCGATTAGAAAAAGAAGCTTTTCCCTAACTTATGATTCTGCAGGAATAGCTTCTTTTGAAATGGAGTATGGCCATTGGGTGGAAGAGCAAGATAGACAAACAGATGATTTAAGGAATGCTCTGAACTCCCAAATGGGTGAAATAGAATTGCGCACTCTTGTCGAGGGTTGCTTGAATCACTATTTTGATCTCTTTCGCTTGAAAGCTACAGCCGCAAATGCTGATGTTCTCTACCTTATGTCTGGTACATGGAAGACATCAGCTGAGCGTTTCTTCTTGTGGATTGGGGGGTTTCGCCCCTCCGAACTTCTAAAGGTGATGATTGATCTAGTATAACTTGCCATAACAGTGTCTAATGTCATGTTCATTGAAAAATCTGTCCATTGATGATTCAGCGTTCACACATATATGCAAGTTAATCTGGGGTCACATATGGCCACAATGCTACAATTTCACCTTAAAGTTCTGTTAAAACTTTGTCTGTGTTGTTTGGATAAATATGATTAATGGGTGATGTGATTTTGTTTGGTTAGTCCTCCCTGAGATCCTGTGGTCTTCAATAACTTATCTACTGGCTTACTCCATCCATTTTGCCTTTTTCTCTTGTCATAATTGCTCAAGGATTCCTTGCCAAATTAACTCCCTTTTTTAATAATTTGATAAGTCATCTAAAATTTTCATCAATAAACACAAGATGGTCTCAGAAGCATGTACAAGTTGTTTATGCGACTCCACATGAGTCTACAAGCATTTATCAAGTTTGCCAGTCATCTATACAACACTGTATTCTCTCTTTTAACATAAATACAATACAAATAAGAAAATCTTACTATTTTGAAACAATCTTGTATTTCTTTCATTCCATGGCAACAAGAGGCATAATTGTGATTTTCCCCAGGCTGTCCTCTTTTCACTGCCGATTTCCAGTTCGTAGTTGCTTCCTACACAGTCCTTGGTAACACCCACGATCTGTTGAACAATGGGAATACAACAGTTAACAGACACGAACCACAAACTCACAAATATTATCCTACTCTTTCTCAGATAGTCCGCTGTTAGTATGACTATGCCATCCCTTACTGCACACCTAGAAAGAAGCAACTCTTCAATTTTAAAAATAATTTTGTAGCCTTGGTGTTCCAAACACTTTTTTTTTTTTGAAAATGGTAATGGTGCTTGGTGTTCCAATCACTTTTGGACATCTCCCTCTTAACTACCCTATCTGAGGACAGTTCCATATGTAAGTTATATTAACTGTAGAAGTGAAAATTGTTCTGAGAGGGTTTACAATTCTTTTCTTGCCTAATATCAAAAGGATTTGGTCATTTGAGAGGACTTGGTAAGAACCACTGCCTGATTGATGCTCGATACCTGGTCAGTGTCTAATCCCTTTGAGGAGTTGAAGCAAATCCATCAGCAGATCTTATTTTGTTTTTCCGTTGCTTTTTTTTTTTTGGAGGTCAACTATGATTGGTGGTGTTTAATTTCTGATGTCTTTTGTTAAGTGAAGTGCTTATACATGTTCATTTGGTTCCTACAGGTTCTCACGCCACATGTGGAACCATTGTCAGATCAACAAATCCAGGAGGTTAGCAACCTCACCCAGTCTTGTCAGCAGGCAGAAGATGCGTTGTCCCAAGGAATGGTAAAACTCCATCAGATTCTTGCTGAGGCTGTTGCAGCTGGTACACTAGGCGAAGGAATTATCCTTCCACAGATGACTGCTACCATTGAGAAGTTGGAAGCTCTAGTTAGATTTGTAAATCAGGTAACATATCAATTTTTTATTTTGCTACATTTTTTCTAATTGCAATTCTAGTCTTACGGAATGGTTTTTGCAAGTTTACCTGGGATACATCGCACGTAAATATGTGTCCACACTATAACTCAGCAATGCAATTTTTACACAAAAGAAATGATCACATGGCTTGATACGTGCAAAATTCACATAACCTGGGGAATGATGTTTTTTGTTCTAGAAATTAGAAGTGGAGGTTTTTATGCTTTTGGCCATGTAGAAGGCAAAATCAGTAAGGTTAACCATTAATGTGAGAACCTTTGAAGTGTATGAAACTATTTGACATGCTTTTTACTCCTGGTCATACTTGACTCATCTGCCAACTTAGTCTGGTTTGCCTTTCTGGTAACAGGCAGATCATCTTCGCCAAGAAACCCTTCTACAGATGTCCTGCATACTGGCTGCGCACCAATCAGCTCAGGGTCTCCTTGCCTTAGGAGAGTACTTTAAACGTCTTCGTGCTCTTAGCTCACTTTGGGCTGGTCGTCTTTCTGAACCGGCTTAAAGAAGTAAGAAACAACCGTTATATATGCTACCTGGGGTTTTCAACTTTGCCAATCAAAGCAAAATCTGCCTCGTGTTGCCGGTAAAAACTATGAGTTGGCGCTCATTCATTCAGATACTGCTTCATCCCTGATTGAAATCTGTATATAAGTTCTGATATGCTGTAATTGGAACTTGGAAATTGCGTTTATTTTCTTTTCACATTGGTTTTGATGATTGTAAATCAATATGGTAGAGGTTATTGGCAGTCTCCTGATGAAAGTTACTCCAAGTTGTGCCTCTCTGTATTTAATTGTCTATGATGGGAGCCAAGCAATTTTGAATGATTTGCAGATAAACAACTGCTATAAAATGAAAGAAAGCAATGATGGCATGAGCCAATATTTTGTTGTTACTATATTATGAAAATTTGCACATACATGTTTACTTTATGAAGATTTTCTTCCAAAAAGATCGTTGATGCTCGGACCATGGAATACAGTTCACTGTTTTACTCTAAGGCTTGCTTCTCCCCTTGTAGTCGAATACTTGGCTTGTCATTCCGATTATTTCATTCATACACCTGCACTTTCCTCATACTGTAGTCAGCTATATTTGTATCTCTTTAAGGAAACCGATAAAATTTGTTTTTGACTTATTTGAGTCATGGGTTTTGAGCCGTGGAATGAGATACTTTCTGAACCAATCTTATAAGTATTGTCTTCATTTCTATAACCTATTTCAGTATTTCTTCACATCAATTTTGCCATAAGTTAAAACACATCTCTTTACTCTACTTCTATTTTTCCTCACTTGAGGGAAGATATACTGCAAAGCACAATTTCTGACTAGATCATATTCTTTTAATAAATCTACTAATCCAATAATTGAAAAAACGTATCAAAATGGAAATTTTATTTGTTTATTTCATTTGGTGAGGAATAAAATAAGAGGAATGAAGCATCACTTGCTTTCTTTTACATTGTTATTGTAGTGGAATAAGCTGTGTCCTATGGTTGAAAGAGAATCAACTGAGCAAGCAATCTCACAACAATATGCCATATGCTCACAACTTTGAAAGAGAATAGTCCAATGCATCAACTAGGAAGTCTGCACAACAAACAAGTTTTATGGATCAAAATCAGAACATATAATATATTTCTTGCAAATGAAATAGTATCTGAAAACAAATGAGACTTGAAAAGTTTCCATATTGGTTTGTTTGGATTTCATATTAAAGCGGTTTATGATTATTTAAAACAAACAAACAAATTGAAACGAGGGAGTTATTTGAATTTGTTGCATGTTTGCAAATTTGGATTGTGTTAGTATCAATGATTTTCAAATATACTGGTCAAATCAGATGGAATAGTCCAAAAAAAGGCGATATATTGAACCAGTAGGTAAAGAGGTTGGTTACCTGCATCATCCTTGCTGAAACACATGGGAGGTTTTATTCTGAAAACATTTCCATGTAAACCACCTTTCCCTACTAGAACACCAAGATCTAAACATCCAGAAGGAAATGCATCGTTAGTATATGCATGACGTTTTTCAATTACTTTTCAATTCATCAGTTGATTATACAAACCTTTAAGCTTCTCAAAGAGAACTCCAGTTTCTGCCTTGGCGGGTGTCTTTTCTTTTCTGTCAGTTACCAGTTCGATACCGAGCATTAAACCCCTGCCTCTCACATCTCCAATTACTGGCAGTAACAAGGTATGTTAGTGATGATATTAACCATAAGATGCATGTCATTAGGAGGAAAACTAAAGGAGCACGAAAGCACACGACTTGGAAACAGAAATCATATCAACTCTCGATCTGCCTAGGCAACGATATAACCTCATGTAACATACCAGAATCACTATGGTATAGGCTACCGACCTAAAAATGGCCATCAATGAAGCAGAACATGGATGACAGAAGCTACTAAATAGTACAGTGCAAGCAAAGGTTCCTAGATTCTTGGAGATGTAGAACAAAATATAAGTTATCATGCTTGCTTATCCATCACGAGAGTCTCCAACAATTATTCCATCTGATTTGGCCTATGAATATGGAAGCATATGTTTCATGGTTGTTTGAGTAATAGCAATGAGATTTCCCAATATCATGCTAAGAATAGGTAGGAGTTCCAGAAGAAGATGCCATTTGTTTAATGAGAAATAAAAGTAACATCGAAAATTCGGGTGGCTGAAGCTAAATTCAATGCCAAACAAGTTCAGGAAAGGCTTCTCAATTTTGCTTGAATGGAAAGGAAAGAAAATCACATATCTAAGACTTGAAAAATCTTACAATGAAAGGTCTGCAGAAGTTTCATAGAACTGGAATACGAAGGAAGCTGTGAAGATGATTCAGTTCTTCCTCATACTTCTAACAAAATGATTCCAGGATATCAACTATATAGACCGAAAAAATATACATCTTTCCAGGGATTAATAGCAATCCGTGTTTGCTAATACATGCATGTCTGAGTTTTGAAAGCACAGAAGACTTACTGTCGTATCTTTTCTCTAGATCCCTCAGCCGTCCAATCAAGTGTGAGCCAACCTCAGCACAATGCTTT
>JAJOOH010029011.1:0-14775 GCA_029582605.1 Solanum gracilifrons
ATATACAATTTTCTCTAACTTTATACAAATACAAACGCATTTTATCCATTTGTGTTTTTGTATAAAGTGAGAGAGGCGAATGAGTGAGCGAGCGAAATCTGGGAGAGTGGCAAACGAGATCTGGGAGAGGGGAGAGAGGGTAACGAAAATATATATACATACAATTTTCTCTCGTTTTATACAAACACAAACACAAACACATTTTATACATTGGTGTATAAAAAGCGAGAGAGGCGAGGGAGAGAACGAGAGTGGCGAGCAAGATTCACCAGGAGAGAGGCGAAATAGCAACAGTTTGCTATGGGGTACAATTAAATCAAACTATATTTATAGCATTTAATTTAAATTAATAGTTTGTTATTATATACAATTTTCCCATTTTTTTAAATATACTTATATTTTTGTGTACTTCCTCTGTTTTTATTTACCATGTCATCATTTTTATTTCATGTGCATTAAAAAATTATGTGAGTTTATATTCTATCCTTATTTAATTTTATTTGAAGTCAACTTTTCAATCAATGATTATGAATTAATTTATTTTGATTTATTAATTTGACAAATGAACATGAATTATTCACTTAATTTTTCTATATTGGTCAAATGTATATTTTCAAGGCTAATAACTCACAAGGGTAAAATGACAAGTATTATGAACTAATTATTTATAGTAAGGATGACATATAAAAAGGAATGGAAATGAGTATTTTTCTTGCATGTATCCTCTTCATGTCCATAGTCATTACACAGTTTATTGTTCCATAAAATATATTTCCCATGTTTCAATTTATGTGACACATTTCAGTTTTCGAGATTCAAACAAGTCTATCTTTGACAATAAATTTTTCATATATCTTTTAAATATTTTGAGTTGTCAATTATTGTGACTCGTAGTACTTTTTAAGAAGTTTACAAATATATAAGTTTCATTTTTAAAAAGTTGAAAATTCCATGAGCAAATTATCATTCAAACTTAAATAATTTTGACCCTTGAAAAATTAAATGTGTTATATAAATTGAAACAGAGAAAATAGTAAAATTTTGCACAATAATACAAAGATTGGCATTTAAAGAATCATAAGTACTCACCATATAAGAAATGTATTTACACCTAAAAAAGGTATAATCTATTTTCACTACTATAGTTATATCTCAAATTAAATCACACCTATTTTTTGGTCATGTAAAAATTCATTTATCTAAATAAAGTAAATTATTTTTGTAATACTATCTTTATCGCTAAAAAGCTATATTAAATATAAGTTATTAAATTTAAAATTTTAAAATAAAATTAATAAATTAAATATTACTTTTTTCATTTCAATATATTAGACATGTTTTTCTTTTTAATCGCTTTAAAAGGATTGACATTTTCTTTTTATAGCAACTTTTTAATATTAACTTTTTACACAACATATTTAAGACCACAAAATTAAAATATTTCAATATATTTAAAATTTTAAGTAACTAAATTCAAAAATTGAATTAATAAATATCTTTTTAATGAGAATACTTATTAACGCAATATAGACCAAATAAAATGGAGTAATACTATAGTATTACCTTACAGAAATCCAACTGAATGAAAGAAAATTGAAATTTCAAAAGCCTCTAGTTGTGGCCCACGCTATTGTTTTTATACAATTGAAATTATCCTCAAACTTTGAAATTTACCAAAAACACATGTGAGAAAGTATGTAAGAAATAAATAAATGAGGGGCACAAACAAAACATGACAAAAGTGATGTTTTGTTTTTCGTGATGATGTAAGTGAAGGGTAATGTTGTCAAAGACACAATAATTTTCACCATCCCCTACGTGGAGATAATGTATAGGTTTGGTAATATTGAGGACTCACACTTAATTAAATAGGAGATATTTGATTAAAAAAGATAATTCAAAATTGGGATGCGAAAGAAAATGAGATTACAAAAATAGAGAATCGAATTCTCAACAACAAATTACTAGAGAATCAAATCCTCATCAACAAAATGAAATTTAAATAATCAATCACTGAACTATTAAGATTTATCGTAAGTATATTTGATTAGCTGAGATTTAAGACTAAAAATTTACGGATCGAAAATTTACTATACATCATCTTATTAAGGATAAGATGAAAAGTTTGGAGTTAAAATTATATATTAAATATAAAAGTAATTTATATTAATTTTAAAAAATGTCACATAAATTAAAACAGATAAATATTCTTCTTTTTTATCTCGTGTCACACTATTTTTAAGACAATAATTATTTTTTTAAAAAAATGGAAATGATAGAGTGTGTATATATATATATATATATATATAAAAAAAAAAAAAATCAAGTTTCAGTTCTGTACGTTGTGTTAGTGCAATTTTGTAGCAATATTAAATTGGGATCTCTGTCTAACATTATCCCGCAATTTATAAAATCAAGTTTCAGTTCTGTACGTTGTGTTAGAGCAATTTTATAGCAATATTAAATTGGGATCTCTGTCTAACATTATCCCGCAATTTATTGAAATGTAATCGTTACGATACATCTAGTAAATAGTGTGTCGTATACTAAGGGCCCGTTTGGTCATGCGATATGGTATCATGATATAAAATCATAATATAGTATCATGATATGAAATCATGAGATGAAATTGAAGTTTTGTTTGGACATGCGATATGAAATTTTTGTGTTGTATATTTTCTCATAAACATAAAAATCTCATAAGTTGTAAAACTATTAAAATAGCCCCAATTGTTTATTCAATCTTATCAAATAAATAAAAATTTATAAAATCGCATAATAAATTATTACAAAGCTATTTGTTCTCCACTTAACTAATTGTTTCATCTAACTTTAATTTGATAAAAAAAAATTGAACATAAATTGTATTGTACTAGTCTTTAATATAATCCTTCCACATAGTACGGACAATTTCCTCACGTTGAACTTGCATTTCTCGATCATGTGACCGAGAAGACGAACCAACATTGTTACTTTGAGCCATTTGTTGGTCAATATCATCCGCAACTATATTTTCATGCTCATAGACCATAAATATTTCATTACTTTAACAATCGATTGGTGTGAGTCAAAGTGACTATATGTTGGTGAGAATAATAAATTTTAAAAAGTAATGATGTGATTCTAAATTTTATTTACATATGAAATAAATGGTTAGTAGATAGATATAAATGTGGGATTGTTTTAACAAAATATAAACTCGTGGATCAATTTTTGTATTAAAATATCTCAAATCATGATATAGAATTACCATATAATTCCATATCATGGTTTTTGGAGAATATGGAATCACATCTCATGATATGGAATCATGAGATGGAATCAGCGTAAAATCGCATGTCCAAACGCTGATTCCATCTCACGATACCATATCGTGATATGGTATCGCATGGCCAAACGCCTACTTATTATTTTGAGGGTTGTTGTATGTTTTCATTGATCTCAATAATGAAATATTATTTTCTCTGTTTCAATTTATTTATTTGATTTGACATATCAGAATTTTAAAAAGTAAAAAAGACGAAGTTTTTGAATTTTATGGTCTCAAACTAAAGATAAGTAGAATGTACCAAAATATTATTTAATCTTATGATTTTAATTTTTAAACATGCCATGTAAAAGTTAGAATTAAAGAGTTGTAAAAAACATTATTTTTTAAATGGATGAGAAAATAAAACAAACAAATTGAAATTGATGGATTAGTAACTTTTCAAACTAGACTTGTTTTAAATTTCATGGAGTTTTTATTACTTTTGGTGTCTAAAGCCCACATTGGAGCCCCGACTAAATTTGGATGGCGCACTGCAGTCTGCAGGGCTTATTCGGAAGTAGCGCACACAACAAAATTTTCTTCATATCCAGGGCTTGAATTTGAGACATCTGATTAAGGATGAAACAGTTTCACGATAACACCACAACCCATAATGTTAAATTTCATGGAGTTTTAAAAACAAAGTATTTATTTATTTTCTTTCCAGCTCTATCTTACATTTTAGATAAGTACTCTTTATAGTTTACAGTTTTTAAATATCGTTATTAAGTGGAATTCAAAAAATCTAGTAACTGAAACAGTATTATGGTATTACTAGGGTTGCAAAATTCTACTTCAACCAAGCAGGGCACTATATTGACTCAAACATAATCACTCGAACATCCTTCGTTGAAATATTATGTTATGCATATAAAAACTAGTACTATATATATTGATAAAAAATAACCATTTAGATATATATACACTAAAATTTTGAATATTCTTAACAAAATTTCTAGATTCGTCGAACTTGAAAACAACTTCTGCCGACGCCTAATAAAGAGGAGAATAGCAACTAAAAATCAAGTACTCCAAAGTACCAATTAATAAAGAAGTTCGGCTAACTTAAAACTTGTTAATCACCAATTAGGCAATTACTCTATGTACCACATAGGTAGTGGTTAAGCTTCAGAGGCGAAACCAAAATTTATAGTTTATTGATTCAAAAATTTGTCTCTGAATTGCAAAATGAACCTTGACAAATGTATATGATTAAAAAAAATCTAAAATCTTCAATGCTGTTTGCTTTTGTTCTTATTCCAGTATTGTTTTTCCCATGATTCAACTTGTTTAATCGATTTTTCTTTTGTAACAAGAAGAGAGTGAAGATCTGCAGGACTAAATGGAGGTGGCATGTTGCAAGGTATCGCGTCGGAGGGGCCTTTAACCATAGATTCTGCCATGAACTTCTTTATCACTCCTTCAGCTGGACATGCCATTACTTCTGAACAAAGTTCAATTGCTTTTTTAGGTACAGTGGGCTTGTATTTCAATAGCTTTGCGTACTCACCCAAGAGATGGAACATGTAGTCGTATACATAATCCATTTTGAGTTGTTCTTGAAGGAAATTGTTTGCTGCCTTACCAATCTCCTGAGCCTGATTTGTTCACCAAAAAAAAATGTAGTCAAACTAACACGAGCATAAATGAGAGAATTGACGCTAGAAGTTAATGTATGTCATCGCTGTGTGCAGTGTTGATATGCTAACTGAACATTTGATTGCTTAGTTAGCCAAAGCTGGATCCAGAATTTAACTTTTATGAGTTCAATATTATGTTAGAACTTTTGCTATTATGTGTTCAAAACTTAGTATTTGTTCTCACATATACATTTATGCTCCGTCTAAAAAATAGTGAGTTCAGTTGAAACTACATTGCATCCGCCTCTGAGCTAGCTAGATCCCTCATATCCTCCCAAGTCATAAGGGTATAGTTTAACGGGCATGGTAGGAGAGTATGCACTATGATGTATACCTCTGTCCATGGAGATAACTATCAACAACAGCATACCTAGTGAAGTCTCCTGAGTGAGGTTTGAGGAGGATAGAGTGTATGCAGACCTTATCACTACCTCGTGGAGGTACAGAGTGGTGAACACATGATTTTATCAATTGAAGTTTCAGCCACTCAGGTGAATTTGGAAGTAAAACGTGAAAAATAGATTGAAATTGGCATTGTATACATTGAAATTTTGTAGGACTCTACAAGATGAGTTCTATTTAAGTTATGGTTCTTGGAGGTTACAATATTCCCTTAAAGAGGCACCAAGAATATCTCATAAACTCTTCGGTATTCATAAAGAGATCAAGATCTGGAATATCTCATAAACTCTTGAGATATTCATAAAGAGATCAAAATATGTTAAGACTCTTCTTGATAATCAAATACTTCAAGAAGATCAACAAACACAAATCCTTTCACTAAATCATCCTATTTCGAGAAATACAGTACCACTAACGGTTCTTGGGAGAATTCTTAAGAAAAAAAGTTAAGGGATGAACAAATTTGTACTCACAATCTTGATGAATAAAATTATTCTTCTTATACTTTGTTTTGTGATTACAACATATTTTCATACTTGAGAAAATTTGTTGCCAATAGGGGATCCAAAATTTAACTTGTATGTTTGCACATTTGCTATTATGCGTACAAAAGTTAGTATGTGTTGAATTTCTAATGATTTCTCACAAACACATTGATGCTCCGTCTAAAAAAAATACCGTGTTCAGTTGAAACGATTGAAAGTTGAAACTACATTGCATACGACTCTGAGCTAGCTAGACCCCTCATCTACCAAGTCCTAAGGGTATAGTTTAACGACATGCTCTGCCCATGGAGATAACTTCTTTTTGGATAGATATGTCCAGCAACAACAGCATATCCAGTGAAGTGGAGTCTGGGGAGGATAGAGTGTATGCAGACCTTACTACTACCTCGTGGAGGTACAGAGTGGTGAATGAACACGTGATTTTATCAATTGAAGTTTCAGCCTCTCAGGTGAATTTGGAAGTAAAATGTGAAAATATATTACCTCTTTTTGATGAGTATTCCCCCAGTCAACAGCATGCTTGATAGATCGGCATTTGTCATTATTATTTACAGGCCAGTAATGTATCAACGGCATCAAACCTCTGCTATAGAAATCGTAGTAGTATGGTTTTATAAGTAACGTAACAGAATCACAGGCCAGAATGTATTTTTCACTCACAGACCATGTCTGTCCCTCAACATAAATCTTGTATCTGACATAAATTGCACAAAAAAAAAACATAACAACATTTAGGATTGACGATATATATATATAACAAACACTTAGGAAAAAACAACTTCATTTTCATACCTGTGTTTGCACTGACTAGCTAAATTTGATTGCTTAAAACCTTGCTTCTGTTCTTTAATCCAGTCCTACATATGTTCAATTTATTTTACATTATTCTACCTCCCATATTGTATTTGTATTTGTATATCCTGACGATGAACATAGATGATTCATTACCTGTTTATATATACGCGCATTCCAGTCCTGTTTTTCGGAAACATTACACTTAAGCATATCCATCCTGGTTCCAGCAACATAAGGATTGCCCTTCCAGTATGCATATGGTTCCCTCTTGCTCCATTTTAACTTCTCATTCGCTTTTTTTAACTCCTTTGACAATGTCTCCCAAGGCTTTATATTAATCTCTGCCCTAAACATTGTTTTTTTTTCCGAACAAAAAGAGAAAGTTAGGGATGATCAGATCAATATTGCAAGCAAAGAGAGTAATTAGGGGTAACTATACCATCCCCAGAATGACCAATCTGGAAAAACAATATCCAAACTCGCGTCATTTCCACAGTATCGGAATAGAGGTGGAGGAGCAGGGGCATTAGGGCGTCGATAGAATTTTGTCTCAGTAACTGTACTGTCACCACAATCGAACATCAGGTCCAAATCAGGTACTTTACCAGGGTACCTACGTAACATTTGTAAAATGCCCCATAATGTAAATGTATCTCTGCTTTGAAATGACTCTCGATACGTTTCAACGTATGCTCTTCCATCCACGATCACCAATCGAAAATCTGCATTACTTTTGCCTGCCATCACCATTTCTTCGGTGATTCCTGTTTCTCTCCAAGGCCATAGATCATCGTAGATCCAACGAAAGTAATCTGGACATGTAGATGATGATGAATTGGATTGATTTTGATTCGTGAACTTTAACGGGTAGTAAGAAGCAGGGCAAGTGTTTGTGAGGTTCCCATTTGTACAATTTAGTTGGATTTGTAGTTTCTTTTGGGACTGTACTGAGACTGTTGGAGTTGTATCAGTGAGAATGGACTGTCAATCAACAAAAAAAAAGAGTATCAAGATTGAGTAGCTGAATACACACACATGGGAACCAGAGGCAGAGTTGGGATTAAGAGTTTAGGGGTTCAAATCCATTACTATAGTGTGAAAAGCATTTTCACAGTTTCTTCCTTACCACTAAACCATGAATCAATTTTGTTAGGGGTTCACAAGTTAATATACATATTTATTTATTTAATTTTCTAGTACAAATATAGGATCTACGAAAAAGCTATTGGGTTCGTCTGAACCCACAAACCCCTACCTAGCTCCGCCTCTGATGGAAACACACACACTATAGAGTTATTTCATTCGATGATGTTTATCATTTGAGCAACTCTCTATTGTCTCATCTGCTCCACTAGATCATAAGCCTTGATGGTCTTCAACACATCACCTGGTTTGGTTAAGCTAACTTATTTGTCAGTGTGATCTCAAGTATTTCCTATGTTCTATTTACATGATCTTACTTATTTACTCCGTTTCAAAAGAAATAGTACTTGTTTTTTAAAGTTGAAACTAATTTAACTTAAATATTTTAATTTACTCGATGAGATAAATTTATATGGACACACAATTTAACACCTTTTAAAACTATATGGGGATTTTTGGTAAAACTTAAAGGCTTGTCTAGTGTTTTATTTTGTTGTATTAGATAAAGTCAAGCTAAAATTTATATACAAACTTATTAAATTATGTATGCCAATATAAAAGGTGAAATTATCTTCTTTTTCTTTTTTTTTTGGTTATTACCCTTGAATAACCGTATTTTGTACTAAATGGTTCCGAAATTTCAAAAGTTTTTTAGTCATAAAAACATTATATGTTTAAAATTACATAATTTTCTTTAAAAAAATGTTACTTTATTAATTCTATGTCCAATCTTGAATTGAAACGATTTGATCTATGAGAAAATTCTTCAATATATTTTTTGACCCGCATTTTAATCTATTCCAGCCAAGTAATTTTTGTGTAAGCCAACAATCCATCCTTTTTTTTTAAATCTAGTTCATTTTTATCCACCTAAATTCAATCCAACTCATCCATGGTCACCTCTATAACATACACTTGGTGTACTTGCCATAGGAAAATTGTTTCATTGTCTCGTACACCACACTCTAAAATAATTATCATCATTTTTCGAAAATTAACTTAACTAATTTTTAATGCGAAATTAGATTAGATCAACTATATCTTTCACACAAAAAAAAAATTAAAAAAATATCCAAAATCTATAAGAAAAATACTACTATACATTATAACTTTTATCATATCAATTTAATGGTAAGCTTTGCTTGGAAAAAGCTATTTAACTAATTCAGGAGGCTACTAGCAGCGAAGCTCGCTTGATTCAAATTAAATCAAAGTGTTGTATCAATAAACGATCAATTAATCGAAGGAGACAACGTAACATTGTTTTGATTAAGGAAAATGAACTTACATTAATTTCGAAGGAAGCACGGAAGAGGATAACTCCGATGAAGAGAAAAAGGAAGACGAGGATTATTACTGAAGATCTTACAGTACTAGTTTTCGTCTTAGTCGCCATTAATGGACTAAAATTGTGTTTATCAAACATAAACAATAAACTTGTTCATCTCAATGTAAAAAAATATATATAGCTGCTAATTGTTATTATTTCTTTTATACTAAGCCTTAATTTATACCTCTTAGTGGGAATTTTATTTCTCTTTTATATTTCTGGATTATTGCAATCTGTACAATGTATATTTTACATTTATATATTTAATTTAAAATAAAATAGGCTATTAGAGTACACAACTTTTTAAACTTGACACATTTCGTGAAATAAAATTTATCTCATCAATTAGAAGTTATTCTTTAAAATTAAACATAATACTAATTATAGCTCTTACTTGTAATTAAGGTATTATAATATTAGTAAAAAGTTTAATGTATTACCAAATAAAATATGCATAAAATTTAATTGTGTATATATATAGTTATCTTATAAATATGTAACCATATTATAATTGTATCAATGTACTTTGAGTTGATAAATAAATATACTAAGTTTATAGTTTGTTTAAACTGCTTACCAAGAACAATTAAGGAATATTTATCATTGATGAATTGAATTATATGCAAATAATCAGAATGTACGAATAAGAAAATTATTAAAATACTTTCTTTTAAGTATCATGTATAGGGTCTACTTCATATTTTGGTTCACTTATGATCAAGAAAATAAAAGTGGGAAAAAATTGAGTCGAGAATATGGTCGATCAAATTTTATTTTTTTAATAATAACAAATAGTGTATTGTAGTTCAAAATTATACTTTTAAAGTTAACCATATGTATTATTTCAGGGCCGTCTCGATCATAAGGCAACTAAAGCAATCGCTTGGGGCCTCAATTTTTTTGGGGCTCCCATTTTCTCTCAATATATATATATATATATATATATATATATATATTGTTAAAAAAAATTCATGTATTGATAAATTTGAAAATAATTTTTTGTATAGAAAATCTAATTGAGAAATTGAATATTGTTTAGTTGATTGTAGTGTCTTTTTTAGATTCTTATGTGGCTAGTTAATTGTAGTATCCTTTCTAGTTTCGCATGTGGCTATCTATTTTGTTGTCTAGCTCATTTATATTTTGACGATTATCATGAATCAACAGTATTGTGTTCTTATACATACTTTTCTTTATTCTCCTTTCACTATTTTTTATTCTTTCATTAAATATTCTTAAGTCTCTCAAACATTCAAACATTCTACATTATGTGATATCTATTGTTGTGTGTTTATAAAAAGATCAAATTTATTTTTGGTGTCTTATTCAAATTTCAAGCACTAAAACTAATCAACACTATTTTAATATTATCTATTAACTTATCAAATTCATCGCTACACTATTTTTATAGCATCATATTTTTAAAATTTTGAGTCATGTTTTGTTATTCCAACTTCTTCTTTTTTTGAACCAAGAATAACCCGCAATCGCTACAAACTCTGCCACAGCCTCTGCCATTCGGGTGAGCATTTTGTGCGCACTGGGTAAACTCCCTGGAATAGCCTGCAAACTACACAAGGAATGTAAACCGCACTAGGCAAGCCCTATGCGATATGCTCGACTCAGAAAGCTTAGGATTACACTAGTATATTATAATTATTCAATTATATTTATCAACTAAAAAAATAGGACATCTTTATAATATTTGGCTTTAGGCCCCCAAACTTGTTGAGACGGCCTTGATTATTTGCATTTATATCAATTTCATTTGATTTTCCCACAGCTAATTTATAGAAATATTAATCGTTACGTTACCTCTTGTAAATCGTATAGTATACTTTCTATTTTGGAACCGTGTTCGGTTGTATGTTTTTCATTAATCTCAATAAACAAATATTTTCACCCCACACCAAAATAAATAAATAGTTTCCCCAATCCGAATATTAGGAGTAGTGCTCTTTCGGATTCATATTATATGATGATGTTTGTTTTATATTTAGAGCTCGTGTAGATTGACTTTTGATTTTTGACTTATAAGTTAGAAGTTTTGACTCAATTTTTAATTTTTTTATTTCATATTAAGTGAATTTATGAGGCAATGCACACCTATTAAGAAAAACATTTAAGGACATAATTCAAATCATATTTTTCACTATCGTTTTTTGTGAAATCATAAATATAATTTTGTAAGTAGTGCAATTTATCTTTTAAAAAATATAAAACTTTATTAAAGGACACACAAAATATTTCATTTTACTCGATGAGATAAATTAAATTTGTATGGACAACAAATATTTAACATATTTTAAACTATATGAGAGTGATTGGATTGACTTAAAAGTTGGTCAAACCTACTTTTAAGTCAATTTTTGATTTTTGAAAGTGTTTGACAAATATAAAAAAAAACTTAAAATAAGTCAAAATGGCTTAAATAAGTTAGGAAGTGTTTGACAAGATAAAACATAACTTAAAATAAGTCAAAAACTAAAAGTAGATCTCCCCTACTTTTTATTTTTTGATTCAAAAGTCATTTCAATTTGATTTTTTTATTTTTAATTTAAAAATTACTTTTTTTAAATCAATCCAAACGGGCTCTAAATGTGTCTAGTATTTGATTTTGTTGTTTTAGATAAAGTTAAGCTAAAATCTATATACAAATCTATTAAATTATGTATGCCAATATACAAGGTGAAATTATCTTCTCTCTTTTGGTTATTACCCTTGAATAATGTACCAAATGGTCCCTAAATTTCAAAAGTTTTATAGTCATAAAAATAATTATATATTTAAAATGACATAAGTATTTTTCTAAAAAAATTGGCACTTTTAAAATTTTATGTTCAATCATGAAATGAAATGATTTGATCCATGAGAAATTTCTTCAAAATATTTTTTGATCTGCATTTTAATCCATTTCAACCTAAGTATTTTTTATACTATTCGATAATCCATTCATTTTTTAATCCAGTTCATCTTCACTCATCTAAATTCAATCCAATCCGCCTATTATCTCTTCTCTACAACATACACTTGGTGTACTCGCCATAAGAAAATCGTTTCATTGTCTCATACACCACGTTCCAAAATAATTATCATTACTTTTCGAGAGTTTATAATTTAACTAATTTTTAATGTGAAATAAGATTAGATCAACTAGATCTTTAAAAAAAAACAATAATAATGTTCAAAATCTAAAAGAAAAATACTACCATAAGTTACAACTTTTATCGTACCAATTTAATGTGTAGGATTAATAAGTTTAACCAAAAAGAAGTAATTCGACTAATTCAAAACGGCTACTATCAGCGAAACCCGCTTGCTCCAAATTAAATCGTTTCTAAATATAAACAAGTATCATTTAGACAAAATAAAAGAAATTGCACCACATCAAACCATGAGATTGCACGCTATCAAAATTAAATTTAGCCAGACTCAATTATCATACATGTACGAGATATCTAAAATGTTGTATAAATAAACGATCAATTAATCAGGATATCGAAGGAAAATGAACTTACATTAATATCGAAGGGAGCGCGGAGGAATCGCGTGGAGAGGATAACTCCGATGAAGAGGAAAAGGGAGACGAGGATTATTACTGAAGATTTTACAGTACTAATTCTCGTCTTGGTCTCCATTAATGGACTAAAATTGTGTTTATGAAAAAACAATAAACTTGTTCATCTCAATGTACAAAAATATAAATAGCTGCTAAGTATTTTTCTTCTATACTAAGTGTTAACTTATACCTCTTAGATTTTGGGGATTACTGTAATCTGTAAAATGTATATATTTATTTTGTATACTATAGTAGCAACAAATTGTTCCTCCTAGGCAAATAAAATAGGCTTAAGCCTAAATATGTAAATAACTTTTTTTAATTTTACATGTTTCGTAAAATAGTCACTCAAACTTAGTTTGAAAAAAATTTATTGCGGACTATATAAGTAATCAACAAATAAAAACTTACAGAATAGAGAACTAAATTAAAAACATCTGATGAAAATTACTTAGACTTAGTCAGTAATCAAATATAGATATTTGAACTTGACAAAATGTTTCTCATTAGTATCTCACGATGACATGGCAAATGAGCGCTTGAATAACTTAAATTTTTTCTTCTTTCTTTTTTATTTACTGAAACTTTTTTTACGTGTTTAGTTGACTTTTTACATTTTCGAAAATGACTTGATATGAGTCTCATAAAATCAGCTTACTCCTCCTTTTTCTGATATTCTTCCATTCTTCTCCGCACTATTTGCTTTAGGGAGTCAATTCCTCGAATGATCATTCAATTTATTAAGTATTTCATTAAAATATTTTATAATATTTTTTGGACAACTTAATGATCAATTATATTCATGTTTTCAATAAATAAAATTTAACGAGAAAGTGAATTTCTTTTCTAAAAATTTTACATGCCGAAAAATTACTTAAATACACAATATTTCTTTACATATTCTCAATATTTCCCTACTCTTTTACTAAAATACAAAAATTCCTTATTTTCCCCCAATTCAACTTAACCGGATACTTTATTAGTTTAAGTATCCGCTCGTATTAATTAAAGTATCCGCGCTGCTATATTATGCATCCGCCCGTTAATTTAAGTATCCGCCCGTTATTAATTAAAGTATCCGTGCTGCTATCCGTTAATTTAAGTATCCGTCCGTTATTAATTAAAGTATATGTGCTGCTATATTATGTATCCGCCCGTTATTAATTAAAGTATCCGCGCTGCTATATTATGTATCCGAAAAACACTAAAAAAAGGGATTTTTGGTAATTAATGAAAGAGTAGGGAAATGAAGTAATTTCTTTCTTATACTATGTCATTTGCCTAATTTTTACTAATTTTTATGATCCATGTTTACACAAAGTATCATTAATCCATTATATAAAACTCATTTTTAACTTCTTAGAGGATGAAAAATAAATTATCTCATCAATTAGAAGTTATTCTCTAAAATTAAATATAATACTAATTATAGCTCTTACTTGTAATTAAGGTATTATAATATTAGTAAAAAGTTTAATGTATTACCAAATATGCATAAGATTTAATTGTATATATATAGTTATCTAGTAAATATGTAACCATATAATTATATCAACCTTCTCATTAAAATATTTTATAATATTTTTTGGACAACTTAATGATCAAATTATATTCATATTTTCAATAAATAAAATTACAAGAAAGTGAATATCTTTTATAAAAATTTTACATACCATATTTTATGATCCATTTTTACACAAAGTATCATTAATCCATTATATAAAACTCATTTGACTCATTTTTAACTTCTTAGCGGATGAAAAAAAATTATCTCATCAATTAGAAGTTATTCTCTAAAATTAAACATAATACTAATTATAGATCTTACTTGTTAATATTAGTAAAAAGTTTAATGTATTACCAAATATGCATATGATTTAATTGTATATATATAGTTATCTAGTAAATATGTAACCATATAATTGTATCTATATCAACGTACTTTGAGTTGATATATAAAATATACTCCCTCTGTCCCAATTTATATGACTCACTTTCCTTTTTAGTCTGTCCCAAAAAGAATGACACATTTCTATTTTAAGTAACAATTTGCCTATGAAATGTCTTTTTTACCCTTAATGAAATGATTT
>JAJOOH010029012.1:0-20553 GCA_029582605.1 Solanum gracilifrons
ACAACCCCCCCCCCCCCTCCCCTCTCTATATATATAGCACACCAACAACTAACAGCATGATACATTCTCGATCTTGTAACATTAGTGAAATACACCCCTAAATTCTCGTCAAGTTTAGAGGTGTTTTCAACACTTCTCTCGGTTTTTATTAAGAGTTACATGCTCCTACAAGAATTTGAGACCACTTTCAATGTCATGTGGCATATCGGAAGTGCATCAAAGGTGTATCTAAGTTTAGTTAGTCAAATAGAAAGGTGTTTTTACGGCTATCATTTGAGGACGAAATTAATAATTTGTGTCAAATTCAAGAGTGTTACTGTTTCCTTAAAATCATCAAAATGTCATGCATACGGTAAATTTCAATATACAAATATCTAAAAGGAAAAAATTGTATTTACATGATGTCAATAATCATAGTTAACAAGGAAAAGACCAGTGGTGTCTATCTTTATTTTTACATTCGTACTTTAAGGATTTTTCTTGATTAAATTGATTAACAAATACTTCCCTTCTTTTTTGTAGAGAAAAATTATGAAATATCATTATAAAATAGAGTTTGAATGTATTTAAAATTAACAAAAAATGATCTCTTACATTTAGGGGAAAATTCAAAATTAGTCTCCTAAATATGCTTTTAGCGATTTTCATCTTCTAAACTTATTAAGAATAAACATTTTTTTTATCTTTGTCAACAATAATTAATGACAAAAATAATACTCCCTCCCTCTCCTTAATTACTTGTCCACCTTTCCTTTCATAGTTGTCCCTAATTACTTATCCAATTTGACAAATCAAGAAAAGACAAAATAATTTTACCTATTATATTCTCAATTAATTACTTTGAAAAAGGTAGAATTTCTTGAAAATCTTAAATTTTTAATCCATCCACTTATAATTAATAGGGGTAAAATGGTAAAGTTATTATGTCAATAATTGTTTTCTTAATAAATGTGTCAATTCAAAAGTGAACGAGTAATTAGAGAGAGGAGTTCTTAATTTTTGACAGAATGTGGACCCCTATTCAAACTTATTATTTTTTTCCTATATGGCTCCCTTGTTTGTCTTGTGTACTAAATTCCATTAAAGTTGCTGTTTTTATAGGTGCAATAGTTGATAAACTATATGAATGTTACAATGGAAATCACATCAATTTGAAAATAGACTCAAACTTACCTAGTAAACTAGATTGTCAGACTCGGAGGTAGCAGTAAGATCTCTGTCTCCAGAGAAGGCATGAGGGTTTTCTAAAAGTATGTATAAATAAAAAATAACCCCTTAAAAATCAAGAAATGATGTCTGGCATCTTCCAAAGTGTCTAGTTTTAAATTTATCTTTCTTTTTACTTTTTCTGTCTCAATTTATATGACTCACTTTATTTCTTAGTCAATCTAAAAAAGAATGACAGATTTTTATATTAAGTAACAATTTTTAACTTTTAAATACTTATTTTACCTTTAATGAAATAATTTATTGTCACACAAATATCTCTCACTTATTTTAGACCGCAAAAATTTCAAAAATCTTTCTTTCTTAAATGCTGTGTCAAATCAAACTAACTCATAAAAAATGGAACCAAAAACGTATACTGACAAAGATATTTTTGCCGGAGGGAGTCTTTCGCTCCTCTCTTCTCTATCCCTCCTTTTCCTTTCTCTTCCTTAATTTTTCTTCGTGACTCGATTTTTATTTTAGATGTGGATTCATAATTTGAACGTTATGAATGTCATTTTTTATACAAAACGTATCACTAGTAAAAAGATTAACTTGAGGTCTATGTTAGATCAGTTGAATTTATATAGATTAAGAATAATTTGTTAACGAGTGTATGTATATACAAAAGATAATTAAAAGAAAAATCGATACTGGAATTCACATGTCATCTTAACACATTCTAATCATTTTAGTATAAAAGATTTTTTGAACAATAAAAAATCATGATTTCATGCACTCAACACACACCCTATGTATATAGTACACCAACAACTAACGGCCATGATTTTCATACTCAAATATTGTATAATAATATTTTATATTAAAATATTTATTATAATTATTATTAATGTGATACACACGATAAATTTTAAATATAAATATTTAAAAGGAAAAAGAAATTGTATTTACATGATGTCTATTAGTCATTAATCATAGTTAACGAGGAAAGATTACTGGTGTTTGCATTTTTTTTACGTTCATACTATAATAATTTTTCTTGATTAAATTAGTTAACAAATACTTTCTTTCTTTTCGTACGGAAAACATATTAAATGCTATTATAATAAGGGAAAAGGGCCTAATATACAACTTTGTTATTTAGAACTGATATATCTCTCGTTATGAATTTGATCATATACTTCTATTGGTACGCAAATGACTCACATATACCATTATCCTCTAATGGAAGTGAAAAAAATAATTTTAAATTTACTTTTTGTTTTTTTTAATTAAAAAGAAAGATAATCCATATAAGGGGTATTTGATTTTTCTCGTACATTTTTTTATGCTATTTAAATTTATTATTTTGATGATCAAATATATTTTTCACTTATTTTCTTGTAAAATTTATTATAGATGCCCCAAATATATTTTACAGATATAAAAACTAAATTACAATATATGTCCAAAAAAAATTAATTTTATTTTTTAAAAAACTTTTTAATCTTTTTCCATTCACATTTCTTTCTTTTTATTTCTCTTAAATTTTAAACTAAATGATGAAAGAATAATTAAAATAAGAATAAGAAACTAAAATAATAATAATTAAAGAAGTCAAAAAATAATTTATGTGTGAAAAATTAAATACAAGATTTTCTAAAAAATTAAAAATTAAAAAAATGAGTTTAAAATTAATTGTTTTACTTTTGTAACTGTATGAATATATATAAGTCACTTTTATAACGAGAGGTAATAGCAACTTTAAATGATAAAATTAAGAGATATATCAAATATTTACTTTATAATAAAGTTTGACCGTATAAGAAAATAACAAAAAAATGATCTCTTACATTCAGGGGCAAGTTCAAAATTAGTCTCCTAAATATGCTTTGAGCAATTTTCATCTTCTAAACTTATCAAAAGTAAACATTTTTTTTATTATCATTTAGATAACAATAAAAAGAAGTCTAATAAAATAGAAAAATACTTGTATTTCTTGATCTTTTTTTAATTGAAAAAGGATAAGTATTCGCTAATATAATCCTTGTATTTAAAGTTAAGATACAATAATCATAATGCCATAAATGAAATTTTTAGAGCAATTAATTAGAGCATGCCCTCATATCGAAATTGAAAATTTTATTCTCACAAACAATTGTCTAGCAATTAATTAGAGTCATTTGATAAATGATTCTTCTAGACAATTTTGAGTATGAACATGAGCAATAGGATATTCAATTGTTATTTGGTTAATATACAATAATCATTAAAGACTTGAAATATAAACTCAACAACATTATCAAGATAAGTAATTTAAATTGCATAATCAGAAAATAGTGTTCTTAAATCTTACTATTTGAGCAAGCAATGTCACAAATATCATATTAATAGACTAGCCTTGAATACTATCCATCTTATCATCACATCAAGATAGATTTCAGAGAGTGTTCCAACCCTCTATAATCGAGTGATGGTGGAATGACCATTTTGGTAGAATCTGGTGCTTTTGAGTAAAAAATAGTAAATGAAATAAAATTGTTGGCAGTGAAACAAGACAGGAACATGAGAAGAAAGTTTCTGCAGGAAGAGTTTATTTAAGAACTTGATAGAACTGCAATACATAACTGTCATTCTTTTTAGCAGTGAACTTACATATTATAATAAAGAAGATGAAGAAAAGGACATGCAAATGATATCTGCAGCAATATCTAATCACTGATCTATGGCACTGAGGAAGAAGGAACAGAGGTAATGTGTCCTGTCTGATATGGGATTAGGGGATCCGTCATCTGAGGCGCATGAGGAACAGTTCCCTTGGCTGCCAGCATCTCTCTGTAAGATGCCCAAGTTACTAAATAAAGCCCAGCTATAATGAGAACTCCTCCCAAAATGCTGCAATCACAATGCACGGAGATATCTTAGAACAAAGCCTAACAACGAACAACTAGAAGATGGACCAGAAAGAAAAAATCATATGCACTCAGCAAGTGGAACATTTCATAGTTTCGCATGAACCAATCTCCAAAAGAAAGTAAATCAGAAAGAAAACATGGCAAATTTCCAGCAAGAGAGCTTCACGTCACCCTTATGTCTTTTTGGTCCTCATTGTGCCAAAACAAGAATAAAACAAACATATGAGAACATACACGGGTATCAATGTGGCTTTGTTTTTCAGAACATGATATACAATCAGGAGAAATCAGAGGCACTAACCTTCCCAGATAAATAGCGCTCCCAAGAAAAATACTAGACAAAATTGCTGATGCAGCAGGTTGAAGTGGATTGTATAAAGCAACTAAAGAAGGGCCAAGAACCTTATTGCACCATGTCATAAGTCCGTAGTTCAGCGCTGATGCAACAATTCCCTGAAAGACATTAACCATTATGACGAAACTATTTCATTTCATCCCAACTAAAAAGTGTGTCCATCTACATACTTACCATATGGGATGAGATGTTATAGACAGATGAATGAGAATCCACTATGAAACATTCAGAAGCTAATTTAAAACATGATGCATTGATGATCGCAAATTAAAATAGCAACTTAGTGGAAGGAAGTATGAACAGTATTGACCCTGTTCTTCAAAGTTCAAGGGCAAATCTGGATCATTTTGCATAGTTCAAGAGAAAATTAGATCACTCCACTTGTAAAAAAGGACCACGTTCTAGGGATAGGTCTTGGCTTTCATACCATGTTAAATTATTTGACCACCTCGTGAAAAAAGTTAAGTAGTTGGGAGAGAGCACCGTATACTTAATTATGATTTTAACAACAACAATTAACCTGATCAATCTCAAGCTCTGGAATAAGGCTGTCCGACTCGAGAGCTTCTGGGATTCGACACACGAACAAGATGTTATGTGGATGAAGTGGATTCATATGCTTTACATAAAGGGTCAGAAAAATTGATGATGTGTTAAGAAAATCATTGAAACAAGTGTTATGAATCACAGTCAACTCCACAATTTGAACAGGAAGAGTCTTATTAGACAAGTGTATCTGCACCTGCTAGGGGACAATATAAGTGTCTTGAAAATGTTTCATGTTCAGGAACGAAGTAAGAGCTAAGTCTATCTTCACTATGTGGCTTAATTTCCAAGGTAGGCTGCTCACAAAGGATAGATTGATCAATTGAAACATGGTGTGTGTTTTGTCAAGCAACACTAAAGACAAGAGATCATCTCTATGTGCTGTCCCTTCGCCAAGAGTCTATGGGATAGACTTTAAGATGGCTCCACAGAGCACCTTGTAGGCCAAGAAACTGGACTGATCATATGCACTGTGCAATTATGCAGGCCAAAGGGAGATCTCACAAAGCTCCTGTTTTCAAACTGGTATATGCAGAATATGTACATCCTGTCTAGTAGGAGAGAAACCAAAGAGTATTTGAAGATAAGTGTCGATCAATGAAAAGCATTGCCAGGGAGATTGCCTTCACTTGTAATATTCGAGCTTCAACTCCCATACAACAACTACTGCATCAGTGTCATTTCTAGCACTATCCCTAGTGTATTTGCTTTTCTTAGTAGTTGAGTTACCTGTTATCTAAAAGGACCTAGAGACCCTCCCTAGGAGGTGAGTCAAGTTTGCTTTTCTTCAGTAACAGGGGTGTTTTTGTTGTTTTTTTGCTCTTAGACAGCCAATGTGTTAATTGGCTGTGGTCTTGTAAAATCAATACTTTGGTGATGACTAAAATATTTACTTACCAAAAAAAAAAAGCAAATTATACCTGGTATCACATTTCTTGAATTTTTGTATATCGTCTCAGATTTCTTTTTGGCATAATACATAAATGTGCCCTTTAATTTGACCTCATTTCACATTTATGCCCTCCATCTTTGGATGTGCACAAGTAGGCACTTAAACTTGTATAAAGTTTATCCAGTAGACGCATGGATCCTATGTGGCATAATACACGTAGGATGCAAATTGCCCTGTAGGAAGCCACGTAGGACGTGTGTGTTTATTTACTCAACTTTATACAAGATTAAGTGTCTACTTGTGCACACTCAAAGTTGGAGGGCATAAATGTGAGTTGAAGCCAAGTTAAAGGATATATTTATGTATTATGCCTTTCTTTTTTATGTGAGGTAAATCATTTTGAGACTTGATCAAAGATAAATAAAATCTCATTTCATGCATCAGCGAAAAATGAAGATCAGGCTTAAGAGAATCTTACAGCATAGAACACAGCAACAACTTCAGATGGTGTCAAATACCAGTTTGTTGATCCATCAGTCGCAAAGAATGACGTCCCTATCATTAATAGAACGCCAAAAGAGTAAGAATATGCTGTTAATGATATGCTTGCTGGGTATTTTTCCAAAACTGGAGCCTGCAAAAAAAATTCTTAACTCACTCAACTCTGCAGACATTTCATAATAATATACACACATACACTGACATACTCAAGGATTTTCCAGACAATGCTTCAAGCTAGCCCAAGATCTGAAGTGTCACAGATATTTCTGAATAAACTGTTTGTACCAATCCTGACTGGAGGTCATGCAACCAGCCAAAACCAGATTGTTTCTATGGATTATTTCACAAAATATTCAGTATACTTTTTGGCCTATTGGGTATAGATTATTTCACAAAAAAAATCAGTCTTTTAATACATCGATTCTGTTGACTAGAATTAGTATATGTTATCTCCTGTTAAAACCCAACAGTATATAGCTATTGTTCAGTTAAGTCACCTTTCTTAACCAATTATCAAATAATCACTAATTTATATAACCTGGATTACTTGACGAAATCAAAACTTAACATGCTTAAGATTAAGTGAAAGGTGTCCAGTATAGTGGCAAGATGAGCATATTGATCTCTTTCAGATGAACAGCAATTGATAGATCAAAGTTCACAAGAGCAGAAACCAAATAGGAGAGAATATCATGAAACTGAACGTAATAACTTTTAATAAGGAAACTGTTAAGGGCTTTTTTTTTTTTTTTTTGAAATGGTAACATGTAAGGGTAAAGGGAATTATATTTTCCACACATTTGCTCTTTTTTTTTGGGATCAAAAGGTATTTTCATTCATAAACATTTGGACTTATACATGGGGCATACCATAAGATAAAGATTCTACAAAATATAATTCTCTACAAACTCCGCCCAATCATCTATACAACAAGGTACTTTCTATTTCCACCAAAAGAAAATAAAGGAGACTCGATTCTACTCCTTCAAAATCTCTTCTATTTCTCTCTCTCCAAACTACCCACATCAACAAAAGAGGAACCATGTTCCAAGTCCTTCATCTTCTCCTCCTTCTGCCATTCTTCCAACTGAACACCAACTCTTTCACAACTCTTTCACAGTTGTTGGCATTACCCAAGAGGTGAAAAACCACTTAAACAGCCACCATAGTTTCATGGTAATTCCACAATGAAGAAGCAGATGGTCCACATCCTCACCCTCCTCCTTGCACATGTAACACCAACTGATTCAGATAACTCTCCGCTCTCTAAGAGTTTCTGCTGTCAAAATCACCCCTCTAGTAGCTAGCCAAGAGAAAATGCACACTACCTCGGCACACTTGGAACCCATACTGCATCACGTGGGAAATCATTCTCCTCCCTGACTACAAGTTTCTCATAAAAAGACTTCACAGAGAACACTCCATTATTAACTAAGCCCTACCACCAAACATCGAGAATATCCACTGGATTAGTTTGCCTATGGAGTAAGTTTATCAATCTTTGAAACTTACTCACTTCCCAATCTTGAAAACCTCTTCTAAATCTCAAATCCCAAAAAATTCTCTCCACCTAGTGTCCTCCCTAATATGTCAGACTGTCAAGTCTCATTGGCAAGAAATTCTGTACAAACTTTGGAATTTGTCTTTCAATAATACGTTTCCACTCCATTTATGTTTCCATAAGTAAACTCTCCTCCTATCTCCGACCTTGAGTGAGATATTTTCCACAAAATAATCCCATCCCTTCATGATATTCCTCCACAAACCACAACCAAAAGGCAAAACAATATCTCTAGTTTTCCAAACCCCTCCGTAATCCCATATTTGTCCACTATCACCCCCTTCCAATCTTGTAATTCCACCCCAAACCTCCATATTTTTGCCCAATAACGCTTTATTAAATACTTTTAGTTCTTTAATTCCAAGTCCTCCCAAGTTTTTAGAAGATGTGACAGTCTCCCACCGCACTTACTTCATCTATTAACACAAACTTGGTGGTAAGAGTGAAGTTCAATAATAAATCCAGTATGGTTCTTTAGTTTTCATACTGCTGAACCTTGGGGTCAGCTAAATGAATCTCCACCATCCATGTTCCCCATTTAAGCTCTTCTAAGTCTAACACAGGTAAACTAAGTAACATACAATTTGGAGAGTGTTACATATATTTTTGAAGAAAATATAACAAGTCTTCAAAAATTAAACACTGATCAAACTACTATATCCAAACCTTGTTGGAAGAAGAGTTCACTCCACAAGTTTGTGAGTGAACTGAAGACACTTGCAGTCGAACTAGTACACCTATCTACCTATTTCCATTCAAGAACTAGACTATCTGAAGACTTTGGAAAGAAAATTCTGACTTAACTATGTAAAAGGCCCCAAATAAACATCCTTATGTTCTGTTTACTCCTAACTCACTCCACAAGCTAACAAATCATTTCTGTGCAGTGGTTGCAACTTCTGCTCTTAACTAAATCTAAGACAGCGCGCCCCTTGGAACAGTTAAATACATTATATAAGAGTATGAACAACGAGATTTCCCTCTATTGGTCTAGACTATAAATCCTGCCTAATTGTGCTATTTTACTATGTACTTCCTATTGGAAGGCCATCTAGATATAGAGGTTTCATTTCATTTTAGGACATACAAGCTGTTCATGTAAGCAAACAGTGATACTAAAAGGCAATTCAAATTTAAGCAACATCTTCTACATCTTCACCCCCAACAAAAGAAGAAAATAGAAAAAGAAAGAAAGAAACCCACTAGACTATAGTTGAGATTCTAAAAATGAAAGCCAGTCAACAATCAAGATGAATCAACAAACCATTACCAGCCTTTCCTAAGAACCAGTGAGTGAAAAATAAATCCCCAGACAAGAAGACAAGAAAGAAAATGATGGAAGGAGTATTGGACATAATTAAGTTACATCTAATATTTTTTACAAGGTAAGTTACATCTGTATTTTACATAGCAATAGTTCATTAAACTTTTTATCAGGATTTAATCAGTTGTATAAATTCACTCAATGCCAATTTCACAATTTCAAAGGACCCCTGCAAATGCTAGTGCATCACAGGCCACTCACCCAAAACATGCCAAAATCACCTTCGTGAGCATATTATTAGAGGAGGTCCATTGTGAAAGGACCTATATACAAGGAAGATCGGTCGAACGATTTAAAGGATGACTAGATACATATATAATTTATATATGTGCATAGCCTTTCAGTATAATCATTGAGAACTGTCTGCTATTTATTCCAATCAAGTCGATCTGAATTAATGATTGAAATGATTATCTAGTTACCTGAAGAGCCAAGTATGCTGCCATGCATATACAGTTCCCTATTAAGCATAAAACGCCGAGGTGCCACTTATCAAGTCCAAACTCCAGAAAACTAGACATTAGCCATCTAGCAGGCTCTGGTTGACCCTTAGAACTTATCTCAATTTGTGCTGTGAAGTTTGATGTGCCGCCTCCAAACATCGCTGGACCGCGGAATAAAGCCATTAAAATTGCCCCAGAAACACAAACAATGGTACCTCCAACTTTTGCCTGACCTTCCACAGTAAAGAGTTTCGCAGTTTCTGTACTGCATAAATAACACACATGAATTACACAACATGAATGATGTTGAGAAGGTCAATAACTGTGCCGGATAAGTTATGTGACAATACTAGAATTGCACAATGGACTGGCCCATGTTCCTTACTGTGATGATGGAAGACTTTTGATGACTTAAGAAGCAGGGAACATGGACTACTTCACAGACAACATTTTTTCCAAAAGCCTGTGCCTTGCATTTCCATTAATTGTTTTTGATATCAAGAGATTCTCATGGATCACCTGCTCGCATTTCAACTAAATTAAGGCATAAAAGTTTCTCCAAATCATAGATGTCCATCTCATTTCCACTAAAATATTATGCAACAGCACCATGTTCTTTGTGATCCACTTCAGGTGTTGCCTTGACAGTTGAACAACACCCTGTACTCTATCATTGATCAAAAAATTACTTTTTAAATGGTGCACTATTAAGATAAATGTGACACCCTAGTGACGCGTTTTAAAGCCGTGAGGGTCTAGGACCAGAGCGGACAATATCACTAGGGGGTTGGACCGTTACAATAAATAAAAGAGCACCTAAGTTGTTTTGGCAAACAGGAACACCCCTTCACCTCAAACGTTTCCAAAACAGCACCACATAAACCAATATTCTACACATAATGTAGTATCTACAATCTAGAATATCTCTTATATATATTCTACAACTAATGCTATACGATATTCTATACTAAATGTAGTACTTATAATATCTCTTACATATTTACCATATCGCAAATATCTTAATGTATATCCTACGAGATATTCTATGATTTGTCTATCATGCTAATACGTGTGACTGCTCCAATTTAAAGCACAAAACAACTTTGTAATTAAGAAAACAACATTTGACACTTGATAGAAGACTATGATTTTATAAAGCTCACAAAGTTAAGCAACACAAGGCTCACTCAACACCCAGGACATGCAAGAGATGGGAGTGATGGAAACAAATACAAAATCAAGAGATGAAGGGGGTTGAATGTACACTGACCCCAAAAGTACAGCAAGTATGAACGTGAAGACTGGTATTGCAGGTTGCAAAGCAGCAGCATAAGTCGGATTTGTGTTTCCAAGACCAACAAGGAACAAGAGTTGGTTACCGTAAATACTGTCTCAGTACCAAGGGCGAAAACAGACATTTTCAGGAATAAGCTTTTATCAAGTAGAACAAAGCAAATTCAAACTAACATGCGTAGGACATCAAAACTTACCCAGTCAATCCTAAAATGAAGAATGACAGTAGAAGCTGTTTATTCAGAGGAACCCTCAACCTCCTATACATAAAGAAACATAAAACATACATTTGTGAGTGATGCTCATATAATTCCAAATATTGTAACTAACTTTTCGAAAGAACTTATTGAAAACAATATGCAACATATTATAAGAACCTCAGCTTGCATAATATACCACTTATCAATACTAGTGCTTTTTTTAACAGGAACCAGGTCAATGATAATGCTTTTCTTTAACAAACTCAAATCTTACACATCATCATGAACCCAGATCACGCATCATCATTAGAAAGCTAGACATGTTAGCCTAACTATATCAAGGTTTTACACTCAAATCTTTTTTTTTTTCTAAAACTGGTAATGTGGTTTGAGTCAAATCTCAAAATCAAAAGAGTAGCAAAAAATCATTTATAGTCTTTGCTTCAGTTATTCTGGTTTCTGGATTACCAAATAGTCAATAAAATAAATATTTTATTCAAGCAACTACTCATAAAATAATTAGGATCTGCTATATGAACCTCTGTCCACCGCGCTCTAATCGAGCCCATTCCATTTTAATACTGGAAAATAAATTGATTTTTAAAAGAATTAACGATTCTCTAAAGCTAAAGGTTTTCTGAATCTCCTGCTTATTCCTGTACGGACAGTGACATACAATATTTAATTAAATTAAAAGCATTCTTATCAAACATACATCTTAATATACACGTAACAACAATAAATAACCTCAATCTCAACTAGTTGGTATTGCGTAAATGGATTCTGTTGGATATTTTGTAATATGTAGAGGTCTTAAATTGATCAGACACGTCTGTTCAGGAAAGAACATGGCTAATATGAAAAGTCATCTCTTAACTTCTATAAATATAAGGACTCTCTTGAAGTAGCCTAAGAAAAATCTGCAGGTAAATACAAGGGCGTTGTTGTATCTTGGAGGGAATTGCTTGTATTTTCCCTAATATATATACGGGCAATATCTCTTTAAGGAAAGTGATTCTTCACGCCTCAAAATCATCTTCTTCTTCAATTATATTTCCTAATTTTTCTAACAGATTATGTACTTTCATTGTGTTCTATTCTTAGTTAAATCCACATTGGCTCCAAGAAATTGTAAGTTTTTTAAGGCAATTTACATCCATGTGATAGGTCTATATTATCCACTTTTAAAACATTCAACTACTATACTTCGAGTGTTGCATCAACTAGTATGTTCCGAGGTCTATGATCAAGAAACCCTTCTCTCAAAATTTGTTACTTGCAAACTTTGTCTACTGTAATTATTTTTAATCTTTTCCAACTTATATGATCACGTATATCTCAACATCTATATTTCTACTACATTCATCATTGATATGCTAATCTTTAGAAATCCAACAATTACTCTCATAAACACTGTTGATCTCACAACTATTCTAAGGAACTTGTCTTTCACTTGGTATAGCCCTTTGCCCCTTTCCTATCGCATAACACAGTTGTAACACTCCTCAATTTCTACCCCCCGTAGTTCAATTTTATGTATTACATCTTCATCCATTATGTCATTCTCTTTAGAACTGAACCTTCTTATGTGAACTGTCAACATTTAGACACCATCATGCCATTGAATCTTACTTCACTATATTATCAGAATATAGTGTGAAAGTTAGTTAAGATACAGAAGTTAGTTATCCATGTCAGCAGGGTTGTTACTGACAGTTTCAAAGTAGTTAGAATTAGTTACGTAGTTGTCTATGAAACAGTGAGATGTACAGATGAAACTCATCTATATACACTAAAAGTTTTGCACCAAAATTATACAATCTTATTCGTTTGTAGAGATACAAATATATATGTAGAGAAAAGCAAACAAACTAGTAATCACAGTATCAAGGGATGATTTTATTTGATCTAATTTCCTAAACTATTTAATAGCATATCAGAATTTGGTTGTTTGAATGTACTTTTTCCTCTTTCGTAAACAGCCTCTCTAACTCAGAGAGGTAATGGCAAGACTTGCACACACTCTACCCTTCTCAGACCCCACTTTGTGGGATTTCACAGAGTTGGTTGTTTTTGTTGTTGAAGGTATACTTTTACTAAAGAACACAAAATATAACTTAAATATGGTTATTCTATTTATAAAGATTAATTTTTTAAGGTAAATTTGAAAAAAGAAAAAATATATTGAAAGTCAAAGAAGTAAAAAACAAGATTTTGGGTGTTTTTGAAAATTTCAAATACAACTTAACCATGTAGATTAGCAATAAAAGAAGACTACATTAGTTGGATTGCAGATTTAAGACAAACAACGAAAAAAGGGGATATATATGTAAAGAGATAAAAGAACTAACTTTTCACGGAAATAGGCAATTGAGGCAAGAATAGATATAGCAAGAAGGTCTCTATACAAACAGAAGACAATTTCATTCATGCCCACTTTGAGAGCCACTGTGGTAATCACATGGTAAACACCATTGAAAAGCTGCACCAAAACCATTGCACCATGGGCTTTCCATACCTCACCTCCATTTCCTACTGCCATTTCTGTTAATATCTTCCACTCGTCACCTACCACTATATATATAGTACACTGTACCCCAAGTTTAATGAGGGGTAGGTGGTTTTCTGGGTCTTTAATTTGAAGCAGGACCACTTATATTTGAAAATTTTTCTGCTGATTTGATTATAATTGCTACTAATTGTGGATGAAAAAAGTTTGAGTAGTTGGAGGGATCAGAAACCTCACATTGTTCTACTGCTCTTCTTGCATTGAAAAATTGCATCTTTCTGAACTTGGTAAAGGTCAAATATGGCAAATTTAGTTGATGTGGTTTGTTCTTTTCTTTTCTTATTCTGGTAAGAAAATTCTACTAGTTATAATCATTATTTATTTATATTTGATAGTATAATATACTAATAGTGTCTTTTTTAGTTTGACTTTGTTTCATATTTATGTCCTTCAATTTTGAGTGTGGTGTTTGAGGTTCTAAATTTCCTTGTAAAAAAAGAGAGGGAGTTCGGAGCTATAACTTTAGCGTGAAAATCATTTTCATGGTTTCTTCTTTATCACTAAACCATCAATTAATTTTGTTAGGAGTTAACAAATTAATATACATATATATTATTTAATTTTCTAATACAAATACAGGATCTACGGAAAAGCTACTGGGTTCGTCTGAACACCACCTAGATCCGCCTATGCACTTAAACTTGTATAAAGTTGAACAAGTAAATACATGAATCATATGTAGGACACCACATAAGACACAAATTGTCTTATAGAATGCGTATGTTTGTTTATTCAATTTTATATAAATTTAAATATCAACTTATGCACACTCAAAATTGAAGGGCATAATTGTAAGTTAAAAGGCCAAACTAATGAGCATAATTCTTATGTTATGTATTTATTATAATAGACTTAAACAGTTAAATATCGGGTGACATGTAATGGTTCTTATATAACCAATTGAATTAAAATATCCACCAATTCAATCCATTTATTCCACTTTGTTTTTAATATATTCTTTTGATTCCACTTATTGTACCTTTCGATAGAGTAATTAATTTTGACAGAATGTGTCCCTATTCGAAATTTCTTGTCTTTAATTTTACGATTCTTTCCATTGGTAGGTGGGATTATTATATAAATCATATGTGGTCCTCTTATTCGTTTCGTGTAGTAGATTTCGTTTAGGTTGCTTATTTTGTATATGTCTGATAATACATACCTACCTCACTTGAGGCAAACTAACTTAAAGTAGGTGATGCATGCAAATTCTTTTTTTTTTCTTTTTTTTGGTTGAGAGCAACCACTAGGAGTGATACAAATGGAAAATCACACCAAATAGAAAATCGACTCAAACTTATATTAGATAGAAATTGATTCAATTAATTTGCAGTTTTTGTTTACGCATACAAGTATAAAGAAAATATGAATGAAAAAGTGAAAAATACAAATATCAGACATACTTCTGAACGTACTACAAATTACATGTATAATTCAGTTATCAAATTCCCAAAATTGTTCTTATCTGATCAGGTGGATGTCTAGCCAATGACTTTGGATCTGTGTAGCCATTCTCAGGATCCATGATAGCTCTGTAAATAAGCTCATAAGCTTCGGCAAGCGACCTAGCTACCTGAACACTTGTTTCTGATCGCAATCTGGGAACTTGCATCTGCTCAAATTCAGGAATGGCAGCTTCACTGCCTAAAATGAGACCAAATAAAGCCTTCAAACTCTCGGCAACAGAAACTGGAGATGTATCTTCTTGTTCTGCTAATGGTGTCCTAGCTAGGGAGTTGCTAGATTCATTAATTTCTAATGACTTGCGGAAATGTGACATTTTAGTTAATAAACCACATCTTCTTAGAATAGCTTCAACTTCTTTTTCCACGAGAGCATTTATGTGATTGTCTATCATCACACCTAGCTTCTTCACATAGCCGCTTGCAACTTCATGTCCTAAAAGTGGTTGCTGGATTGCACATAAGCAGTTGATAAGGAAAATTTTGGCTGGAGTTTCACTGGTCTGCATAAAAAAAAACAGAAGGTTAACGCTAGGGCTAGAAGGCATAAAGCAACCGTCTGATAGTACTACGTTATACCACCCTTATCAATTGACAGTTTACTCATGGTAGCAGACATGGAATGAACACAAAATCAAGATTTCAGTCAATCGTCTGTCTAACATAAGGTGGTCCAGCAAATCACACTTGAAAAAAAAATACTATTGTTAAGAGTAAAATGTCCCAAACACAGCTTGGAATGTGTCAAGAGGGTAGGATGACTCCACGGTTTCTTGTTTTTCCTGTCTGTTTGGTTTCTTATCTTTTAATGGAGGAGAGAGAAGGGAAATGAAATTTCATCAGCCAAGATTACAACACAAGAAGCCTAATTGGATTTTGGCCTTCAAGGGAAACAACACCAAAAATACCTGCGGTAAAGGTGCTGAATTGCTGCCATCCAAAAGAGCATCCACAGATGACCTGCGATGTTGACTTGGATCAGAAGTAATTCTGTTCCTTCTTGAGGAGTGCATGGAACCTTTTGACTTGTGCGCTTCTGCTGCTTGCTCACACATCTGCATGGAAGATAAATATTAAATATAGAAAAGCATAATAAGTCTGATGAGGCAATACTGCAGTAAAATCAGCAATGATGCATTTACAGTCTGTCACACGTCAAGAACCCCAAACCAAACAATCTTAAATTCTGAAATCACTCAAACGGGAGAATGAAATCAACAGTGAATTCTAGTTTTTCCGATGTATATAGCTGATGCACTTCAGTTTTTCAAATAAACTAGTCCCTCTGTCCCAATTTATGTGACTTACATTCATTTTTAGTTAGTCCCAAAAAGAATGACACACTTCTATATTAAGTAACAATTTAACTATAAAATGTCTATTTTACCCTTCGTGAAATGATTTACGGCCACACAAATTTCTATTATTCATTTTGGACCACAAGTTTTTAAAGTCTTCATTTTTTTCTTAAATTCCGTGCCGAGTTAAACAACCTCACATAAAATGGGACGGAGGGAGTAACTAATTAACTTACTTTCCCCAACATAATCCTCTTTGCTGCACATGAGAAACAATGAGCAGTGCTAAGAATTCAGCAGAGAACATATTCATTCTCATGATGAACATCAACCAAGGTTGACATGTACTTAACATGATTTTATATTTGGTCTTACTTTAATGGAAAGGCAAGTCATCAACTGTGAATAAGTTACTAAGTTACTGTAACATTTCGTACTTCGAAAAGTCAACTAGAGATCCGTACAAATAAAACTTCAGTTTTAGTTTTGGGTCAATTTCAAACGACCATAACTTTCAGCACATAAGGAGTTAGGTGGCCCATGATGTATCAAATCAAAGGTCTTTGAGTCCTCTTTCCAATGCCGCCAGATTTGCTACATTTCGAGCTCGGATGAAGGAGTAATGCCCGTTTGAGTGCAGCCTGTCTAGTTAAGGCAATTCATTTGTGATAAGAAGGGGTATTTTGGTCTTTTCCATACCCCACTAGGCCCAAACGTTTTTCTTCACCCAAATAGGGGTCTAAACTGATTAAGATCAGCTTCCATTCATTCCTAAACGCTAAGGGTTGAGAGAAGGGTTTCAAGAGGAGAAAAAAAAGAAGGTTTCAAGCGTTCATTCAAGGTTCGATGATTTTAGCCAAGAACTTACTTCTTTCGAGATATGTATGTAAGCTTTCATAGTGTTGAGTTTGTTCGCCCTCACGCCAATCATGTAAACTTTTACCCATGTATTCGTTCTTGAAATTGATTTGTTGAGTTCTTGAGAAGTTCTTGAGTTTAGTTAACAACGGAGGTCTTTGAGTTCTTGAGGCGAGGGTTTTGCGAATGAGTTGAGTCACTTGATAGATTTTTGTGTGGGTTTCGTTGAAAATGTTTTGGGTTTATGAAATTGCATGAAATTGGACCATGGAATTGCATTGGGTATGAATTGAATCGGGTTTGGGAGATGAAGAAAAGATCGAGTAAAAATATGCACTCAGGTCTGCGTTGCAGAGGCGCTTTAAAATTTCAGTTTTCAAATAGTCACCCCCCTCTCCGTGTAGCAGAGAGGATACAGAGTCCTCTGTCTCGAAATTTTGTTTCACGACCAAGAACTAAATCCTTCTCCGCACCGTGCCTGTGCTTCTCAATCCGTGTCATCGCTCTCTTCTTATTACTAACTATCTAAGCCATCCTTAATCATTGAGAGATCCTATGTCCTAATCATAGTTCTTAAATTCATATTTCAAATCAAAGTAAAATTTAGAGGAAAGTTCAAGAAAGTTCTTTTGAGTCATTTTGAGAAGTCTTTTGCAATCATTTATAATTTGATTTAAGACTTGAGTAAATGAGTATAAAAATGAGGAGAATTAACTTATATGTTTCAAATGAGTATAAAGGGAACTAAGTATTCCCAAATGTAATACCTTTACATTTAAAACGAGAGAAACACTAATTTCTAAATGAGTTTATGAGGAGTCTTGAGCATCATTGAGGAGGATATTTTGAGTAATTATCTCAAATTGAGGAAGAGTTATGTTTTTAAACTTATGAGCATGGGTAAAGGATGAGTTCAGACAACTCAAAATCCTCATAAACCATGTATGCCAACATGGGTAAAGGATCATACTTTTCACATGATTCCTTATTGCTTTTAAGCATAGCTTAGTGGATCCACTTAGTTGAGGAGTTCTATACCCGGCAAGGTATAGGACAGTTCTGACAGCGTGGGCGAGACGTTGTATCATCACGTAGCTCATAGTGATGGTTGACGGTTAGAGAATCTCCCAAATAAGAGTAAATAGTTTATTTATTGTATTTTTATACACTTTGGGTTGATATTTACTGTTTTAAAAGCTTTATATATTGCATCTTGTTACCATTTCTTTTGGATTGAGTTGAGTTCAGTTGAGGTGAGTATGTCTTCCCTTTCTATCAGTTTAGCTGTATTTATATGTTTCAGTTTTCCCCTTACATGCTCGTACATTCAATATACTGACGCCATTCGACCTGCATCGTTTTATGATGTAGATACTGGTGTTCAGGATCATCAACAGGCGCTCCGTTGATACCATCCACATTCCAGCTAGCTTTGGTGAGCCTCTTTGCTTTCCAGAGGGCTTCACATTAGGGTTTTGTGTTTGTTAAGATGTCGTAGGTCTTGTCCCAATATCTATCATAGTTATTAGAGGTTTCATAGACAATAGTAGTATGAGGAGTCTTTCATTGTTCCATGTTGACGTTTTAAAGGCTTTGAGTTTAACACTTACGTTTATTTCAGTATTTCAGACAGTTTTGAGTTAAACTACTGTATTATTGAGGTCTTATGAGTTAATAATTGCATTTGAGTTCCTATATTGTTGAGTAAGTTTTCCGTTGAGTATTGAGCCAGGTCAAGGGTTCGCTTGGGGACCAACGATGGTTCTCGAGTGTCGGCCACGTCCAGGGTGTAGGCTCGGGGGGTGACAGTTACATTTGTTTCTCTAATTCTTGTTAGCAACTTTTTCTCTAACTGTAGTGTCCAGGTCACACCTCAATTTATTTCACAGGGTACTAACTACCTCTCACCAGCACAGACACTTGGGTAACTTAGTTCACCAATGATTGGACAGACGGGAAGAAATCACCTAATATTTTTGCCTCTGCTGGGATTTGAACCAAACATCATGGTTCTCAATCCATTTCATTGACCATTAGGCCACATCATTTGGGTGCAATTCTTTATTTATTTTTTGAAAAAAATCAATACCCTCTTAGAAAAAAGAGAATCATAAACAGCAGGTGTCAATTGTTAGAAGTCACATCATAGCCATGGTCACAGGTGTCCTACATTTCACGGATATCTATGGCTATAGTAGGACATCTGAATGTCATCTTGCAATAAACTAGTCCTGCACTGTTAGTAGGGTTAAACTAATGGATTCTACTCTTCTAGATGTTTTTTCTTCTTCTTTTTTTCAAATACAAAATAGAATATATAGAATTAATACTAATTATTCAACAACCGACTATTAGAGTGAAATTCCTGTATCTAGATTTCCTTCTTTCTTTCTTTTGATTGTTTTCCTGCAGCACAGGGGTCAAAGATTCAAAAAATCTCCCAGGCACAGTTCCCAACATCTTCCACTCTTCTACTTCTTAAGGAGAGCAATATCCTATTTTCTGGCAACTGCTTTCCGGATCCTTTCTTTCCTTACAGTGATATTCTGATATTCACCTTATGTGATTATTATTTTTTCAGATTTTTGTTTTAAGATTTTCGAGCTATGGTATTTGTTTCCCAGGACATCTCTCAAAAGATATATTTTATGGCAGGGCATAAATCTTTTGATATTTCTCAAGAATTCTCAAGTTCAGAAAGATGGTACAATTTGTTTTTTTTTATAAAGGTAACTTTATATTCACGTCAAAACTCATCAACAGAGCATGATGAGGTGGGATTTACAGCCCCACAGGGGGTAGTTTCAAAAGCCGAAACTGGGCAAAAACTTTACAATTGAGCTCTAAAATCCACTAAACTATCTACCTCCCCCACCAAATCCTGTTTACACCAAAAATACAGCAAGCTCAAGCTATTCATCTTGATTTTTTGAGTGTTGTTAAGTTTCCCATCATGTGATCTTTCATTCCTTTCCTTCCACAATGTCCACCAAATGCAGGCTGGGATGCACTTCCACCAGTCTTCTTTGGATCTTCTTCTTCTGCCCACTCCTTCCCACTGTCTCAGCAAGTATAAAGTAGTCTTGGGCATTACCCAGTTAACTCCAAGTATACATAAGAACATGTCCCACAGATTTACAGCTGTTCTGCAGTGTAAGAAAAGATGACTGTTAACTTCTGCCTCTT
>JAJOOH010029014.1:0-18639 GCA_029582605.1 Solanum gracilifrons
AACACTTACCTTGGCTTTACTCAACCCCTGTATAACTTAACTAAATTTGCTGAACTCATTTCAATATAAAGCAGTTTTAAAACAAGTGCAATATAAAGAAAAGTTATTTAAATCATGACGTCAACTATGTGTGTTTGCAAAGATACATATAACTCTAAACTGTACGTAAAGATACAATAAACTATGTATATAGGAATACAATAACTTCTATGGCAGTTTCTCTAACCAACAACCATCACGTAAGAGCTATTGTGAAGATACAACATTTTTCCTCACGGTGCCAGGGCCGTGCTATACCTTGCCATGAGTATAGAACCTGAATTACCAAGTGGATCCACTAGTCTATTTTAAAAAGCACTAAAGGAATCATCTAATAAGTATGACCCTTTTCTACCCATGATGGCTAGATGGTTTATGGGGGCTATGAGTTGTCAGAACTCTCCCTCATATCGGTGCTCAATACTACTCCCAAAATATAATATAATATTAGGTCTTATGTTTGAAATCATACCTCCTTCTGTGATTTGAGATTAGTGCTAAAAAACATAGCTCAAAAGCTACCTTGGAAATCAAGTTTTCCCCTCTTGCTTTATTATGAAAGCGTATACTCTTTTCTGAAAACTAGCTCAAAGGCTCTTTGAAAATCTTAGTTTCTGTTCTTAGTTAAATTTAAAAATATTTAAAATCTCTTTTGGAATACATAGTCCCCATATATTTTTGAAGAAATGAAATTCAAATCTGAACTCTTTGCTTAACTCAACTTGAACTTTAAGTATTAAAAAAACGTTAGGGCATTTGTAAAAAACCTTTCAAAACTTTGATGAACTTCACTTGACTTGCCTCTTAACTTTAATTGAATTGACTCTTACCTCTCCTTGAATTGAATTATTGATTCAAGGATTATGATTTGTGATAGGAAATGTCTCATGATGTTTAGGAATGAGTTTTGGTAGCTAAACATGAGAAAACTCACGAAATCACCATCTTGGAACAAGTCCACGACACGGAGATGTTTTAAATAATTACTTGCGAAATTTAATTTTAAGACAGAGGAGTCAGCGTACTGACCGCGACGCGGAGCAACTTTTTGCTCACTGAGGGAACAAGTCCGGGATGCGGGCTTGCGTGTCAGATCCTGCTCGACTTTTCCTTCTCCGTTTTCCAGCTCTAATTAGCCTAAACTCGACTATTGTTCTTAAATTAATTTTATATTCTGATACCCACCATTTGTACCAAAGAACCTATCTCTAATCAACTCTATAATTCGACTCAAAGATCTCATAAACTCCTCAATTCAACGGAATTCAAGAATAACATTCAAATTCAAGAATACATGTCAAGAGCATCAACTTTCAAACTCTTTCAGGGCGAATTTCGCTGATCTAAATATGTTTGGCACGTGGGTGAATGAACCCAACACTATGAAAGATTGACATACCTTTTAAGATCAATTTCCTGGTTAAACCCCAACCAAAACCGATCGTTCTTGGTGAATTCTTGCTTTTCCTCTTCTCCTTTCCCTTCTTTTCTCTTTTCTCCAAGCCCTAGCATATTTTCCAATTGACTAAACAGATCTCCTTTTGATTTGACCCTTAATTAATTCACTAAAATGAATTATATTAATTGGGTAAGGAAAAGACTAATCTACGCTTCAAAAATCCGGATTAGACTTTCCTTATTCCAACTGCCCAACTTTCAAAGGGTATAACTCACTCATACGAACTCGGAATCGTGTAAACTCAGCGGCGTTGGAAATACTATTCCAAGAGCTTCACAACCGCATCTGGAAGTACACCTAACTAATTCTGAGGTAGTAGTTATTACCATTCGAAGTTGGCTAAAAGTCAACCTATTCTAACTTAAACAAATTTCTAGATTTTCATTATTTCCAAAAATTGAATTTTTCCTGTTCTTAGCTTCTTCCTAGCCATTTCAAATTGCGAGATGTTACAATATTTTCCCAATGGAAACATTCGTCCTCCAATGAGATTACTCTTACTAGGCTAAGGGTGTAACATGCAACATTCAGTTCCAACACCCACAAACAAATGCAAAACAACATGCCAACTTATAAATAAACACTAAGAAAGAAATAGTACCTTGATCTGGGATTTCTCTCGGTTCGAAGAGATGTGGATATCTATTCTGCATACTTTTCCACCAATAGACTTTTCTCAAGTCACGGTACATCTTGGTGAAATTCGGATGAATGGAATATCTAGAGCTATGAGCTTCCTCTATGATCCTCTCTTGGGTTCCATCCACTATTGGTACACACATCCTACCTTGATGTCTCAACACAGTTGTCACACCCCGAGCCTACACCCTGGACGTGGCTGGCACTCGAGAACCATTGCTGGCCCCAAGGGAACCCTGTGCCTGGCTTACTTACTCAACGGAAGACTTAACTTAACACAGATATATCTATGAAAGAAACTGGAATGTTATAAAGGAAACATTCAACTGGACATTAAGGCAAACTTAACTCTCAATATAAGATAAAGGCAATGAAAATACTAAAGAACTAACATCTGACTGTCTATGAAACCTCTAAAACAACTGAGATGGATGTCGGGACAAACCCAACGACATCCTAATGAACTAATGAAATAACTGAAAGCAATAAAAGGAGTCCTCCAGAATGCAATGAGGCTCACCAACTAACTATGCAATGCCTAATGAATCAACGATGCGCTGGATGTCGATCCTAGTTACCTGTATCTGCATCATAATAAGATGCAAGCCAACTCACATCACTAAATTTAATGTAGGAGTATGCAAGTTGGAATGCTAAACATAACTTAAGCTTGAAAAGAATCTGAAATAAACACTTACCTTGGCTTTACTCAACCCCTGAATAACTTAACTAAATTTGCTGAACTCATTTCAATATAAAGCAATTTAAAAACAAGTGCAATATAAAGAAAAGTTATTTAAAACATGATATCAACTATGTGTGTTTGCAAGGATACATATAACTCTAAACTGTATGTAAAAATACAATCAACTATGTATATAAGAATACAATAACTTCTATGGCAGTTTCTTTAACCAACAACCATCACGTAAGAGCTATTGTGAAGATACAACATTTTTCCTCACGCTGCCAGGGCCGTGCTATACCTTGCCATGAGTATAGAACCTGAATTACTAAGTGGATCCACTAGTCTATTCTAAAAAGCACTAAAGGAATCATCTAATAAGTATGACCCTTGTCTACCCATGATGACTACATGGTTTATGGACGCTGTGAGTTGTTTGAACTCTCCCTCATATCGGTGCTCAATACTACTCCCAAAATATAATATAATATTAGCTATTATGTTTAAATTCATACCTCCTTCTGTGATTTGAGATTAGTGCTAAAAAACTTAGCTCAAAGGCGACCTTGGAAATCAAGTTTTCCCCTCTTGCTTTATTATGAAAGCGTATACTCTTTTCTGAAAACTAGCTCAAAGCTCTTTGACAATCTCAGTTTCTGTTCTTAGTGAAATTTGAAAATATTTAAAATATCTTTTGGAATACATAGTCCCCATATACTTTTGAAGAAATGAACTTCAAATCTGAACTCTTTGCTTAACTCAACTTGAACTTTAAGTCTTAAAAAAAAGTTAGGGCATTTGTAAAAGACCTTTCAAAACTTTGATGAACTTAACTTGACTTGACTCTTAACTTTACTTGAATTGACTCTTACCTCTCCTTGAATTGAATTATGGATTCAAGGATTATGATTTGTGATAGGAAAGGTCTCATGATGTTTAAGAATGATTTTTGATAGCTAAACATGAGAAAAGTCACGAAATCACCATCTTGGAACAAGTCCACGACGCGAAGATGTTTTAAATAATTACTTGCAAAATTTAATTTTGAGACAGAGGAGTCTGCGTACTGACAGCGACGCGGAGCAACTTTTTGCTCACTGAGGGACCAAGTCCGCGGTGCAGGCTTGCGTGTCAGATCCTGCTGGACTTTTCCTTCTCCGTTTTCCAGCTCCAATTTGCCTAAACTCGACTATTGTTCTTAAATTCATTTTAGATTCCGATACCCACCATATGTACCAAAGAACCTATCTCTAATCAACTCTATAATTCGACTCAAAGATCTCATAAACTCCTCAATTCATCCCAATTCAAGAACAACATTCAAATTCAAAAATACATGTCAAGAGCATCAACTTTCAAACTCTTTTAGGGCGAATTTCGCTGATCTAAATATGTTTGGCACGTGGTTGAATGAACCCAACAGTATGAAAGACTCACATACCTTTTAAGATCAATTTCTTGGTTAATCCACAACCAAAACCGATCGTTCTTGGCGAATTCTTGCTTTTCCTCTTCTCCTTTCCCTTCTTTTCTCTTTTCTCCAAGCCCTAGCATATTTTCCAATTGACTAAACTGATTTCCTTTTGATTTGACCCTTAATTAATTCACTAAAATAAATAAAATTTATTGGGTAACGAAAAGACTAATCTACCCTTCAAAAATCCGGATTGGACTTTCCTTATTCCAACTGCCCAACTTCCAAAGGGTTTAACTTACTCATACGAACTCGGAATCATGCAAACTCAGCGGCGTTGGAAATATTATTCCAAGAGCTTCACCACCACATCTGGAAGTACACCTAACTAATTCTGAGGTAGTAGTTATGACCATTTGAAGTTGGCCAAAACTCAGCTTACTCTAACTTAAACAAATTTCTAGATTTTCATTATTTCCAAAAATTGAATATGTCCAGTTCTTATCTTCTTCCTAGCCATTTCAAATAGCGAGATGTTACAATATTTACCCATTGGAAACATTCGTCCTCGAATGCGATTACTCTTACTAGGCTTAGGGTGTAACATGCAACATTCAGTTCCAACACCCACAAACAAATGCAAAACAACATGCCAACTTATAACTAAACACTATGAAAGAAATAGTACCTTGATATGGAATTTCTCTGGGTTCGAAGAGATGTGGATATCTCTTCTTCATACTTTTCCACCAAAATACTTCTCTCAAGTCACGGTACATCTTGGTGGTACTCGAATGAATGGAATATCTAGAGCTATGAGCTTCCTCTATGATGCTCTCTTGGTTTCCGACCACCATTGGTACACACATCCTACCTTGACATCTCAACACACTTGTCACCCCCCGAGCCTACACCATGGACTTGGCTGGCACTCGACAACCATTGCTGGCCCCAAGAGAACCCTGTGCCTGGCTAACTTACTTAGCAAAAGACTTAACTTAACACAGATATATCTATGAAATAAACTAGAATGTTATAAAGGAAACATTCAGCAGGCCATTAAGGCAAACTTAACTCTCAACATAAGATAATGACAATGAAACGACTAAAGAACTAACATCTGACTATCTATGAAGCCTCTAAAATAACTGCGATGGATGTCGGGGCAAACCCCACGGCATCCTAATGAACTAATGAAATAACTGAAAGCAATAAAAGGAGTCCTCCGAAATGCAATGAGGCTCACCAACTAACTCTGGAATGCTCACTGGATCAACGATGCGCTGGATGTCGATCCTAGTTACCTGTATCTGCATCATAATAAGATGAAGGTCAACTGGTATCAATAAATTGAATGTATGAGTATGCGAGTTGGAATGCTAAACATAACTTAAGCTTGAAAATAATTTGAAAGAAACATTTACCTTGTCTTTACTCAACCCCTAAATAACTTAACTCAATTTGCTGAACTTATTTCAATATAAAGCAGTTTAAATATAAGAGCAATATAAAGAAAAGTTATTTAAAACATGATGTCAACTATGTGTGTTTACAAGGATACATATAACTCTGAACTGAACGTAAAAATACAATAAACTATGTATATAAGAATACAATAACTTCTGTGGCAGTTTCTCTAACCAATAACCATCACGTAAGAGCTATTGTGAAGATACAACATTTTCCCTCACGCTGCCAGGGCCGTCCTATACCTTGCCATGAGTATAGAACATGAACTACTAAATGGATCCACTAGTCTATTCTAAAAAGCACTAAAGGAACCATCTAATAAGTATGACCCTTTTCTACCCATGATGGCTACATGGTTTATGGGGGGCTGTGATTTGTCTGAACTCTCCCTCATATCGGTGGTCAATACTACTCCCAAAATATAATATAATATTATCTCTTATGTTTAAAATCATACTTCCTTGTGTGATTTGAGATTAGTGCTAAAAAACTTAGCTCAAAGGCTACCTTGGAAATCAAGTTTTCCCCTCTTGCTTTATTATGAAAGCATATACTCTTTTCTGAAAACTAGCTCAAAGGCTCTTTGAAAATCTCAGTTTTTGTTCTTAGTGAAATTTGAAAATATTTAAAATCTCTTTTGGAATACATAGTCCCCATATACTTTTGAAGAAATGAACTTCAAATCTGAACTCTTTGCTTAACTCAACTTGAACTTTAAGTGCTAAAATAAAATTTAAGCATTTCTAAAAGACATTTGAAAACATTAACGAGCTTTACTTGACTTGAATCTTAAGTTTACTTGAATTGACTCTTACCTCTCCTTGAATTGAATTATGGATTCAAGGATTATGATTTGTGATAGGAAAGGTCTGATGATGTTTAGGAATGATTTTTGATAGCTAAACATGAGAAAAGTCACAAAATCACCATATTGGAACAAGTCCGCGACGCAGAGATGTTTTACATAATTACTCATGAAATTTAATGTTGAGACAAAGGAGTTTATGTCCCGACCTCGACGTGGAGCAACTTTTTTCTCAATGGGGGACCAAGTTCGCGACGCGGACTTGCGTGCCAGATCCTGCTGCACTTTTCCTTCTTCGTTTTCCATCCCCAATCCGCCTAAACTCGACTATTGTTCTCAAATTAATTTTAGATTACGATACCCGGCTTATGTACCAAAGAACCTAACTCAAAACAACTCTATAATTCGACTCAAAGATCTCAGAAACTCCTCAATTCATCCCAATTCAACAACAACATTCAAATTCAAGAATACATGTCAAGAACATCAACTTTCAAACTCTTTTAGGACGAATTTCGCTGAACTAAACATGTTTGACGCGTGGGTGAACGAACTCAACGCTATGAAAGATTTACATACCTTGTAAGATCAATTCCTTGGCAAATCCACAACCAAAACTTATCGTTCTTGGCGAATTCTTGCTTTTCCTCTTCTCCTTTCCCTTCTTTTCTCTTTTCTCCAATCCCTCGCATATTTTCCAATTGACTAAACTGATCTCCTTCTTATTTGACCCTTAATTAATTCAATGTAACGAATTAAATTAATTGGGTAAGGAAAAGAATAACCTACCCTTCAAAAATCCGGATTAAACTTTCCTTATTCCAACAACTCAACTTCCAAAGGGCTTAACTCACTCATACAAACTCGGAATCGCGCAAACTCAACGGCGTTGGAAAGATTATTCCAAGATCTTCCCAACCAAATCTGGAAGTACACCTAACTCATCCTGAGCTAGTAGGTATGACCATTCAAAGTTGGCCAAAATTCAACTTATTCTAACTTAAACAAATTTCCAGATTTTCATTCTTTCCAAAAATTGAATATTTCCAGTTCTTAGCTTCTTCCTAGCCATTTCAAATTGTGAGATCTTACAATATATTACCTATGTTATTTTATCTTTTTGAACATTTTTACCCTTTGAACTTTAATAACTTCTAATTAAAAATGGATAAAAGATCAATTTATTCTAAAATAAAAAAGATATTATAGATTTTTTAAATTTCTGGCCAAATTCAAGCCAAATTTTCTGGCCATTTAACATGAATATATCATTTAAATGTGTGTGTGTAATTTTTAGGTGTAATTTTCATCATTGTGTGTATTAATACCCATGACTTTCACTATTTCATCATTGATCTTACGCATTTTCATAATCTTTTCACATTCTCAAGAAATTGATGGCATATTTTTGACATTCTTTGATTTTACTCAATTATATCCTATAAGTAGTGGCATTGGACACAACATTATATACACTTTGAAGAGACTTGGGTACACTAAAAGAAATAAAAAGAAAAACTTTCATCTTTTATATCTATATTTCTATTGTTTTTATCCTTTATTATCACTTCATTTTAGAACACTGATTACTTTATTTTCCATATATTTTTTTATTACTTATAGAAAGGAAATGTGTACAAATTTTTAGATCTTTCTACTGGAGCTTGCAACAAGAGAAGGGATATTGAAATTTCTCCGGAGGTTGAAATCAATCTTTTGACGGCCAAGTTGGATCATGATCATTTTCATGTTCTATGAAATTACTTTGTTTCCGTTTTGTTTTATGATCATATTTGACAAAATATATCTCTAGGAGTGTAAAACACAACTAGCACCCTATTTGATGCAAAGTTATTTAATTTTATGTTGCTCTAGTAATATGTCAAATATTACATCATTCCCACTCCTTCACTTAAGTTGTCTGAATTCTAAATGGGTATTCAGTTATTAGAAAAACTAGCCTCCAATTCATAATGATCATTCTTGACACTTACTATTCAATAAAAATATTGTCTTTGAATATATATATACACATTATGTATTAAATTTATTTGTTTTATTGAATTCTTTTTCAAAACCACATCAAAATTAATGTAACAATTTTTTTTTAAATGACACTGTTGGCAATAATTGTGTAAATGAAAATTTGAAATCATCATATAAAAATTTAATAAAATATAAGTATTTCTAATCGATAAAAAAAAGGAAACAAAAGTATTATCCGCTTTACATAAGTTCAACTTCCAGCATCCATATAATTAGACATCAAATCAATAAATAAAGATTTCAATCAGCAATCATTATATATTTTTATGTGCTAACAAAATGTTCCTTTATTTTAGTTAACAAACGAAAGGATTCAAACCAGGTTATCATTGATTACATGTTTAGGGTAGTGAGACAAATACCTTATGAAACAAAACCTAATTCTCAACACAAATATCCAAACATTATATAATAAGATAGCCAAATTACAATAACAACACTTGAATTACAAGGAGAAATACTGAAATATCAAGTAATAAAAGATAAAGATAAGAATGGAGATGAGGGGTTAAGACTCTAGAAAGAAGATGAGAGGAACCTACGGTTTCTTCATAATACGCATAACTCTTTTGTCTAAACCCTAGTCCTATTTGACCAATTGATAATTGGGTCTGTATCCCAAATAAAACTCTTTAATATTTTACTCGGTCCAATAATTCCATATAAATCAGTCTCGTTGAAAGATATTTTTACCTATTCAAAAATGTATTATCTCTTTAGGATTATTGTTGTGTAATATAAAAATGCAAAACATTAAACAATATGAATGTATCTGAAAACTTTTTGAAATTTGATGTAACTTTTATCATTTTTAATAAATAAATTGTGCAACTTATTATATTCTGAATTGAATAATTCGTACGATGTTTAAGTTGAAATCATTTAAATGGAATTGCTAATAGTCACAAAGTTCTTCTTGAACATATTGTTAGGATCTTTTTTGTGCACTTCTTGCCTATGACGTGCCTCTTAATTGATAGAAAGACATAAGACGGTATGAGTGCCAGCCACCACATAATTTTTTTTGTAATTTAGCCTTGAACATGCAAAGCACGTGCCCAGGACTAGTTATACTAAAAGTGTGAAGAATATAATTAAGTCAAAAGTTGAATTACGAAAATACCCTTTAACTAATAATTTATTTTCTTGAAATGATTTAAAATATTATTTTTTTATTTAATATTTATTTTTGGATTCAATAAATTTAAGGATTAAATTAGTCATATAACATTAATATAAATATATCAATTAATTTTTTTGGAATTAGTAACATTGCTTGAATTTTTAAACAACTTAATATGTCATTTATGTGAACTCTTTATAACTTCTAAAGTTATACTTTTCAAATGCCTATATTCTTAATTCGTCTCCACATCTTCTTTCAATCTGACATCATGGAAATTCGTAAAGTTTAAAAAAAATAAAAAAAATGTTATATATATATTATTTAAAATATTATTTTATATATTTAATATTTATTTTGGGATTTGTAACGACTTGTTTCCGTCGTTAGGAAAAACCCAATGGAGAAAGAATTGAGGTCAGGAAATTTTTGTATAGTAACTTGGGAATTCCTAGCCTAGTCCAGACTGAGTCAATGAGCTCTAGGAAAATATGGTAATGCGTGGGAGATCTGATTATGAATTTGATTACATGAGTATATAACTAAGACATTAAGGAACCCACACGACTTTACGAAATCGAATTCGGGCGAGTAGAACTCCCGAAACTGAACTTAGCGTGAACGGGCAGTTTTTGAATGTCATGAGTTGATGGTGTATTGTGAAATGGGGGCTTGAGACTCTAATTCCAACTTTGCAGGGTCGTGATAATTTAATGAGTAATGTCTATCAAATAGACTTCATCCAATTTTAAGTGTAGACGGTTGTTAAGCAATATATAAACCAACAATTGAGTTGGGGTCGAATACCACATGGAGCGGTACATGTTCAAATTCAATCAAGAAGTATGAATATGATCTAACTAGATATAGGAATAGAATTATCGAAAAAGACATAAAATAAATTAAAAGGGATGACACGAATGTCAGATGGGGGTTTTGGTTTGCAATTATCAACTACAACGCAGTCACAAACAATTCGAAATAACAATAAGGAGAGGAATTCTCAGGATGTGATCGATTATAGGAAAATTTTGATATATGGGTAATTGAAATTACTAGTAAATAGCTAAAAATCAGTGGTTAGGCTAAACTATAAAGGAGATAGCTTTCTCTCGAACAACTATACCGAATCAGGTGATTTCTTTCGAACAATAACAAGCATAGCAATGAAGAACAACCCACACCTTAATTCAACCACTCTTTCGAGCTAGATGGGTAGGATTGGGATTAGGATTCACTCTCTCGAACTGAACCCAGCTCAACCCAATACCTACAAATCATTAATCAATAATCTTAGTTCTAAAACATCTTTCTCGAGCAAACAAACAACACAAGGTTAGAACTGCATTTGCAACTACTATTCATAAATTAAACCACAATTAATTATTAAACACATTTCAATATAGCATTTAAACTAGTAATTAACAATACTCATAAATTAATTCAACCCGTATCACACGATCACACCCCAAGAATTGAGGTTTAAGCCAAACATCATAAAAGAGTAAAAACGGTTACCAAATCGAATAGCCATCAACTGGGTAAGAGTAATTTAGTCTTTACAATGCGTAAATTATCTAAATATTCAAAACGCACTTGCAAAATCTCCAAATTGAATCTCCAAAATCCTTCAAGTCTATTGAGAAACTTTGAAAAACTCAAGAGAAAAGTATTCTAAACAAATTCAGCATATTAAATTCACTGTTCAAAATCTAATTTATAGTTGCCAAAAATATGCCACGAAGGGCCATTAGGCGAGGTAAGCTGGGTTCGTCGAACCACTCAGCGAACCGCCAATTGCTCTCTTCTATCGCCTTTTTGCCTTGTCTCTCAGCATCCTCATGTTCTGTAACTTTGGGCGATCACTCTTTGCATCGCCGAACTGCTCGGCGATTCGCCGACTATCACTTTTCTATCGCTGACTTGGTTTCTTCCCTCAGGGCTGGCAGATTGGAACTTTAGGAGGTCAAAGTAGCCACTCAGCGACACACCAAGTGCTCCTGGCGATCCTCAAGCTCGCCTTTCTTCACTTCTTAAGTTTGTTTTGTTCCTTTTTATCTGTTAGTGTCCTCACTTTGCTCCTCAATCCATATACCTAAAAATCAAGGCTTTAACATCAGTTTACGGCACAAATAAAGCATTTGAGAACACTAAATCTATATAAACAAAGCCCCAAATGAGTCCAAATCTCCGACTTATCCACATTCCCAACTTAAACTTTTGCTTGCCCTTAAGTAAAACTCAAGATCAGTAGTTCAAAAAAGATGTCTCAAATAGTGCTACATAAGATTCAACATGAATGCACACAGCAAGGTTCAACTTACTCATGCAATGATCAATTGTGCATTCAAAGATTCAAATTGTGACTCACCATGATCAAAGATGCTCAAGTTCACAATACTTGCTTCAAATGCAAGTTCAAGCTCAACAAAGGTACTCAAATGACCTTCCAACAAAAAAGATTCCCTATTCACACAAAGTTCTTCAACAATTTATAGTTTTGGAATCACATACGACTCTCACAATCACAAAGATGAACACATGCATGACTTTATTCATATGTTTGCCCTTATTTTCCAATCAACATTCATTTCAGCTCACTCAAGATCACAAAGGTCTTTCCAAGGCTTGTAACGGGGCTGAGAGTAATGGTATGGTCATTTAGGTTCAGTGGCTTCTACCTTCATGACGTGTGGTCTGAACATCGCTTTCTTCCTTTTCTTTAACATTTTGATCATGCCCAAAATCCAACCTATTATTCAACTTTATATAAACTACCGGATACCCCATTTCTTTCGTAACTTCCAATAGTTTATTTCACAATTTTTTTTAATTCTTTTTCTTTTCTTTCTTTTTCTCCCTTTTTTTACATGGCGGGGTTCCATCTTTTTCACAACCATTGCTCAAGGGGGAATTTCTCACACTTCTTGATTTTCTTTCTCTTTTCACCACACCCCCAACTTAGGCTTGTGGCCTAAGTTGGTCCTTCAAACAAACCACACTTCATGAAAGTTATGGGTAAGTGGATAAAGAGGGATTATTAATGTTCAAATTTCTTCCAAGAAAAGGATAAGGCTCAAGAGGGTTCAAGAAAGGTTAACACATCTCACAAGGTTGGCCACAAAAGGGGTTTATTGTAAAATTATTTCACTCTTCGAAATTGTTGCCTAAGATCATTTCTAGTGCTTGCATCACTTAGTCAACCGAACCAATGGGGTAAATTCTAAATGTTGTCACACACAATGTTCAAAGTAATCTCATCACACAAGGCATTGTCACCAATATCAAACAAGACTTCACACTTTCTAGCTAGTGTGCAATGTTCATCAAAAGAGACTCACTCGATAACTGGCTAGTCACAACGAGATGCTAAAGGTTCACACATTGTCTATGCAACTTCATTGGCCTTATCATAGTCGTACATTCATTTCATTCAATTAAGAGAATTATTTAAGTCATCGGTATTGATCATAACTGATACTCAAATTCGCACATGAACAACCACAATCACACACAATAGAAGTGGCACAAATTTTAAAAATAGGTTCAAAACCATTTCCATTAAAACCAATGGACCACAAGCTAAAACATCCACAAGAATCAAGATCAAAACACATATATAGATCACAAAAAAAAATAGAATCACAAGAAATAGGTATGGAAATACCTCTCCCCACCCCCAAAAGAAAAGAAGTTGTCCTCAAATGCAACTAAAACAAAAATAAACAAGAAAAAAAAACAAAAAGGGATGTAAAAATATCATCCAGCCAGGATAAGCCTGGGGTAAAGTTTGTATCACAGTCGCTCCGTCTGTCGGGGCATCAATGCCTGGGGTCACACTCTGCATCAGAGCCAAGTGTATCAACAATTGTGGCTCTACTAGAGCCACCCATCGTACTGTCTCTCTAGGATGCCTGTCAGGCTGTCTCAAACATGGGCCCCTCTAGATTAGTCAGATCCTAATAACCAACTGCATCTCGCTCCTCACGATGCTCTTCATCTATCTAGGCCTCAGTCTCAGCAGCAACAGTATCCTAAATAATATCATCTTCGGTGGTAGCCAGAGGCATCTCAGAACAATTCGGAACATCTGCACCTAGGACATTAGAGACCTCTGCCGACTGAAATAGTGACATGAAGTTTATGGACCTAAGATAGTGCACATCCTTCCTCAGCTCGTAAACCTCATCTTTCAAAGTCGTAACCTCAGTGGTAACCCCTGTCCTCTCTCACAAATAACTATTCTCGCCTTGAGAGCATCAATGGAAGCCCAAAGAGGTGTCAACGTAGCTGTAATGGATCTCTCCATCATCCAGGGGACCTCGTCCTCTAGCAGGGAAGCTCGCACATCGGAAGAATGGGCTAGGTGCCCCATCTTTAAGAGCATGGCCTGAGTGATCAGAGTCTTCAAGGCAGTGGTACCAGTATTAGCTCTAGGGGGCCGGGAGGCAGCCAAAAAACGTGGGGCCTGGAGGGACTGAAAGTGGATGTACATAAGGCCTGGAGGCCGGAGTAGGAAAGATTGCTTCTGTAGGTAAAGAATTAATATAAACCGCCAAAGATGTATCCACTAGAGCCGCTCCCCTCCTATCCGCCTCGTCCCGTGTGTACTCAGCCTCTATGTGCCAGATGTCAGTGGAGGATGTGGGTATTACCTCAATATCCCTCTTCTCGTCACGAGGAACTCCAGCCTGACGACATAATTCTGTAATGAGTACTGGAAAGGGAAGGGACATCTGGCGCTGTTTGGCCCTCATGGCCATTTCCTGCTCTATAATCAACCCCAAGTTCAGCCTCTTCCTGGCAATGATCGATCTGAGATAGGCTGCCTTTGGATGGCGGAGAATGGACTCATTCTGTGATGGCATGATAGAGCTGCTGATGAACCCAAACCAGTACCGAGTTGCTATGTTCAAGTCTTTCTTCTTAATAGGTGCTCCAACCTTAATCTGCCTCGGGGTGGTGTCAGAAATAAGGGGAACTAGCCATCCCTTTAGGTCATCTAGAGTCTCTGCAGTGATCATGCTCGGGTACTCGTGCTTAAAGCCTGTTGCCCTGTCAAATGCAATGTTGATATCATCGCTGTTGCATCTCATTGTCCTCCCTCGAACAATCACAGACTCCACCGGTCTGAAGGAATTGTCCTTCTTCTTCCCCTGTGTACTAAATCACCATAGGTAGTGTAGAACTTTCGGACCCAGGTGGGAATGTATGGGCAACGCGGTATGGTGAAGATCTCAAACCTGTGGAACCGGAGAGCGCCCACACAACTGGGTATTTGTCCACCACACCATCCATGGACAATCACTTCTCTTCTAGAATGGTCCTAAATCCCTCGGCCTTTAACCAGTTGAGTAACTGGGGAGGAGGACACTAAACTGATGGTGCTGGAAAAATAGTTTTTGTCGGAGCTGGCACTGAATCTACAGCAGGAGGGTCAGCTCTGGAATCCTAAACAGATCTTGACGAGCTTTTGCACGAATCTCTGCTTGCCGGGTCTGTAGTAATTGATCATCCTCAGGCTCAGAGAATGAAGACTGAGAACCAAAGGACTCCCCATCACTGTCAGAGTTATGCTCCGGTCTCTTAACAATGGGTGCCTTGCCGATGCCCTTGCCTCCCTTCAGAGGTGAATTTTTGTTCTTTGTTTCGAAAGCAGCTTCTCCGTCATTTATCACAATACCCCGTGCCCTTTTTCACGGCGGTATGCCACTATCATCCACATTGGTTCTAGCCATATCTGCAAAACACATCAAACAGTATTAGAAATCATTCAAGAAAATTGCAGAAATCAAGTTACAGATAGACTCGCGAAACCAGTCGAGGAGTCGCTTAGGCGATCCAAATTGGGCTCACCGAAAGGACCAGCTCTAAAAATTTCCATAATTAAGGCATGTCGGTGATGCTCAAGGCCCTTCGATGAATCGCCGACACCAATTGGTGAACTTAGACTAGCCCGCCGATTATAACAGTGTATTTTAAGGGTTAGGGGAGAAAAAAGGAAGATCTAAGGAACCTTTCGGAGAGTCGCCGAGCTCAGGCTTCCCGCCAAAAGTTACAGAATCAACTAATCCAAAACATGAAATTATGGGCAATAAAAGGGGGACGTTGGTGAACTGCCGAACCATTCGGCGAGCTCGACGCAGGTTTCCAAACGGCCCAATGTGCCAATTTTCAACCACATTTCCCAAAAATCAAGTCTGCAGCTCCCGAATTCAAAATTAAACAAACACACTATGAAATTAGTACCAGACCCATATGACCCATGCCTTCGGGGTAGTCAAACTTCCCCCGATTTGGCCAAAATTGGGCATTTGACTACTTTTGACCTTAAGAATGATGTCAAACGCTCTATCATTGGGCAAATTACGTCATTTTGCACAATTCAGGGTTACTCAAATTTCACCCAACTAGACCCAATACAAAATAACCGCAAGCCAACAATTTAGAACCAAATTTAATGCACAAGACACGGGAATTTATCAATTTAGGCACAAGTTCAAACACATTATGGGCAATCCCACACATAAAACACAATTAATGCAATACCCAACACATATTAACATACATTTACCTATTATATTTGAGTTCAACCAAAAATTAAAGTGTGGGGTTGGAAAAACAAATCTGCAGGACGAATTGAGAAATTTAAAAACTAGGCAGCAAAGTATTCCAATTCCGAGCACGAGATCACACATAAAATGCAAATAAAATAGCAAAATAAGAAAGATTTAAAGTTTGGGTGAGAGTGCACAGGGTTAGAAATGAAAATATATGAAAGATTTTGAAATTTTAAACCGTTTGGCCTTTCAAACCTTTCAATTCACGACGCCTTCGGCGGAGTAAGTTGTCAACGCCAAACTACTCGACGATGCACCGAGTAGTAATTTTCCTCGCCGAGTTTGACAGGACCTCTAGGGAATTTTGGTGTTCAAACGGCGGACAAAATCAGGCTCGCCGACCTGTTCAGTGAGTCGCCGATTAGGCAATTAGCCCGCCCAGTTTTACAGACTTCCACTTCAGTCTTGGGAGGTCTAACGAGGTTCCAAGTTGGGCTTGCCAACCTGTTTGGTGAGTTGCCGACTGAACTTTTGGCTCGCCAAAATGCCTATTTTCAAACACACTTCACTTTTCAACCTGCACAATCAACACCTGTTATTCAAAATCAAAACTTAAGCATAAAAAACTTGGGTTGCTTCCAAGAAGTGTCTTAGTTAACGTCGTGACACGACGAAAGTACCCATTCAAACATCATTTTTGGGGTTTGCCATTGTGTCACTAGGCAACCCTCTTGTTGTCTTGGATTCAAATGTGAAGAAATTTGATCCATTTGGGTTTCCAACTGCTTGATAGAGACTGAGTGAGAGGTAACCGTCTGATTGAGAGTTGAGACATCCTCTTTCATCTCTTTCAACAATTTGTTTGACCCTTCTACTTTGTTGAGAATACGTGAGAGTATGTATTCCCTACGGCCACCTTTCGATTTTTGGGGATTTTGACACTCATGGGGAAAAACATACCTATCCTTCTATCCCTCTCTTTCCTTCCAAGTGGCATTGCAATCACGCTAATCTTCGTCACGATCTCTCCAGCCATTATCTCTATTCCAACCTTGATTACCACTCGGTCTTGGGTAGTTTGCACGATAACCTCCTCCTTGATTGGCTAAGAATTTTACCTCCTTATTGTACAACTCTTCAAATTGTGCTTCATCGGGGTTTACTCCACAAACACCCACAATATTAATACTCTTTGTTCCAACACCAATGACATTCTTAGCCAAGATATCCAGCTGGGTCATCATTTTTGCCATATTTTGGTCTCTCTCTTGATCCTTTTCGATCTGCTCTTTTGTCATTCTATAATTTAGAGGAGTGACTTGCTCTTCACGAGTTTATCATGTCATATTGATCTTGGTCATACAATCAAGGAGTTGAGATGCTATTTCATAGGGTTGTATTATTCCACTGAGTACAAGTTGATCAACAACTCCATTGTTCACCGAGTCGAGGCTCCTATAGAAGTATTATAGCAACACGTTATTAGGAAGTCCATGAGTTGGGCATTGCAGCACAAACTTCTTAAATCTTAGCCATGTCTCATGGATTGGCTTACCTTACAAGTGTTTGAAACCGTCGATGTTTTCCCTAAGAATCATCATCTTCGATGGGGGAAAGAATTGCACTTGGAATGCAGTGGTGAATTTGTCCCAAGAAGTGATGGAGTCCATTGGCAACTCAACCAACCACTTACTAGCCTCACCCATCAGAGAGAATGAGAACAACTTGAGACAGAGTGATTATTGTTATATGTTCTTAAATTGGAACAGTCCACAAACATCCACAAAAATCCTGATATGCTCAAGGGAATCCTCATGAGTCACCCCAAATAATACTTTCAATTGTAGGAGCTGAAGCATGAATCTTGTGATGTGAAAAATAGTGTTTCCTTCAATCGGAGGTAAACGAATGGCTCCAAAACCACCCACTTAGATTGGGTCATTGACATCATTGAGATTCCCACCATTATCTTGGTGGCCCACTTGGCCACCATTACTTCCGTTAACGCTCATCTCCTCCTCTATTTTAACATAAGCAGCACAAAACCATAAACAAAAATAAGTAGATTCAACTATAACTAAATAGATCACAATTCAACTTCACTAAATAATATTAAACAACACCACTCCCCGGCAGCGACGCCATTTTGATAATTTAAAGAATAACGTCTATCAAATACACTTCATCCAATTCTAAGTGTAGACGATCGTTAAGCAATATATAACCGAACAATTGACTTGGGGTCGAATCCCACAGGGAGAGGTACATGTTCAAATTCAATCAAGAAGTATGAATATAATCTAACTAGATATAGGAATACAAATTATCAAAAAAGACATAAAAAAAAATTATAAGGGATGATAGGAATGTCAAATGGGGGGGGGGGGGTTTGGTTTGCA
>JAJOOH010029015.1:0-17761 GCA_029582605.1 Solanum gracilifrons
GTAATTATCCCCCCCCCCCCCCCAACTTAACAACAATGAATTGCAACCTTTAACAATCTAGACTCCATGCTTGAAGTCCTATACATGAAATTTCAGAAATTTACATTATATAATGACGTAAAAATGGGTCTAACTACTCCATTTATAGAAAACCTAGCCTACATGGGCTCCAAGAATCAATTGATGAACCTTGCCCATGAGCTTCCAACTCTGTGAGAGCAAACCTTGATGAACGAGCATTAAAATTCCATGGGTTTTCACCTCCCTTACTCTCCTTCATTTCTCTCTTCCAGTGGGTGCCTTTGGAGGGTGTTTGGAGAAGCCCTCCGTTATTTTTTCCTTATAAAAGTGGGAGGAAAATAAAAGAAGTTGCATTAACTAGGGTCTAATTTTACATCATTGTCACGACCCAAAGTATATCCTAGATGTGACATGATAAATAAGACCCTTAAATATCCTAAACAAGCCACTTGACATAAGCATGACGTAAAGTAATAGAACCAATGAGAAATATATGCAACATAAGTTTCAAATCATACGATTACATAAAAGATACAAACATAGTACATATAAGTATACGCGGAATACTACTAAGTCTGACATAAGTCTTCTATTCATAGATGTAATTAGGATAAACCCCTAAGTCATGAATAAAATTTGAAACTAAAAGACATCAATAACACTAAAATTGTTTATGGACTTGTCCTCGAATTATGAGGACTCACCAATTAAATTTGGGCACAGCAATCTCGATCAAGCCACGTCCGAAAGGAGGAGCATCAGACCCTGTAATATAAAATAAAATTATAACACCCCGTATGTTAGAAAGACCAAAATGCAGATTTTTAGAAGTTGTAGGTGCCACCAATGGAGGCCACCTACGGATCGTAGGTTGACTGATGGATCGTAGGTGGGGTCAATGGTTGCCCACTTCAACTCTTTCCCAGAACCCCTCCAGAAATTCAGCTAAGGGTCGACCCACGGCTAGACCTATGGCCCGTAGGTCAAACCATGGGATGTGGATCAACACCCTCAGAAGCCCCTCTCTGAAGCCAAACGACGGTTGACCAGGACAGACTGTAGATCCATCCATGGTCTGTCGGTCAGGCCCATCGATTGGCCTTGACAGTTTTAAGTCAGGGGTCGTTCGGTTTTTTTCTCTATGCGTTGGACACCTAAACTACGTCGTTTAACCCCTAAACTATGTATTTTTGGTTCGTTTTAGCCTAGTAACTTAATCAGACTTTACCATAAGCGATTCATTAAAAAAATCAGTAATCTTAGAGCAAAAGAAGAGAAACCGTCGACCAAACCCTCTCCAAGAACGACACAAGTTTCCCTCAGTTACAACCCCAAAATCGAAAGATTTATTCGTGGAATTTGTCACCAGGTATGTGGGATGTCACTGGTGGATTCCTTTCATCCACTAGGTCTCTAGAATTCAATCAGATTCTTGATTCCCTTTATCTTGTTTAGACCTAGGGTTTCTAGAACTTCAGATAATTGTTGTGATTTAGCTGTTAAGATATTCCTAATCATATTATTGTGTTTTCAAAATAATGTTGCTTAGTTCCTTGCATGAAATTCAAAACCCTAGTTGTGTAGATTCATTTTCTTCATGAATTACACTAGCTAGGATAGATAAATGGCAATACATGCCTCAATTTTCAAATGTTTCATTATCAGTATTTAACGTTTCATTTTCAGTTAGCATACCATAATTTCAAGCTATTCAGTATATTTCAGTTATGTTTTATTGTAAACATTTCCAGTTGAGATTAGGATTAACACCGAGTTGGACTACGGTCATTCACTCTCATAGTGCCAGAACTAAATGCCCCCGTAGGTTTATAAGTCTTCTCTGTGGGCATCACATTTAGTGATCACGCCAGTCATGCCTCTATACCCTTGTCAAGGTATATTGGGTCCTCTCGATGGGTGTATACATCGGACTCCAGATTTAGCTCATGTGGTTTTTTGTTGGTTAATAGTAGCTACCACAGTCAGATTCTAGTGCATTGACCAGGTTACCAGTTACATTTCAGTATTCAGTTTCAGCATGCTATGAACTTGGTCATTACATTTAGTTTAGTTCATGTTTAGTATGTTCAGTATATTCTTCATGTTCATCTTATATCATTGATCAATATGTTTAATTAGTTATGTATATACTGTTTAGCTTTATCTTATCCTGCATGCTCAGTACCTTTCAAGTACTGACGTATACTCTGCGCTACATCTTCTCGTGATGTAGGTTCACGTCCTAGCATTTAGATCACGTGTAGATTGGTTCCCGATCTGTTTACTTTCAGTTTCAGTTTTCTAGAGTTAGCTGGGGGCATTGGTCCAGCATCTCTAGTCAGTTAAATGCTTATTTCAGACATAGTTAGATTCCATTTTAGATTTGAGTTTGATCTTTTAGCTGTTATTGAATTCTTAGTACAGTTTATATATTCAGACTTATATTAGGTATTCCCCTTCATTTTAGTTATCTCATGTTTTAGCTTCCGCACAATATTTCTCATTTCAGTTTATCTTTGTATGCTATGATATGCTAGCTCAGGGTTTACTCCAAAGGGGTAGCCTCGGGGTGTGACAACCTTGGTATCAGAGCATTAGGTTTAAGAGTCCTAGGATGTCTGAAAAGCCACACTAAGTAGAGTCCCTTTCATGAGTGTGAAGCACACCACACCTATGAGGGGGAGGCTACAAAGTGTTTTAGGAGAAACTTCACTTTCTTATTGTTCTTATCGTGCATGGTATGATCTCATTTCTAACTCGACGTTATACGTTTCAGATCATGCCTCCTCGTAGAACTTACACAAGTAATGCTAATGCCCGCAATGTTGACGCAGTTCCTCCTATCCCAGACCATGAGGTTTCGAATGCGGAGTTTAGGAATGCTATCCAACTTTTGGCCCAGAGTGTAGCCACCCAGAAATATCAGTAGGTTCCAGTCCCATTAAATTCTAGTGGTGGATTAGTGGCATCTAAGGTCCGTGATTTTATAGGATGAATTCGCCTGGGTTTATAGGGTCTCAAGTTGGTGAATACCCCTAGAACTTTATTGATGAGGTCCAGAAGATCTTTGGAATGATGCAACTGACTGGAAATGATAGGGTAGAGTTGGCGTCCTACCAGCTCAAGGATGTGGCTCACATATGGTTCACGCAGTGGAAAGAAAACAGGGGTGAGAATGCAGCTCATGTGACTTGGGAGTGTTTTATCGGAGCTTTTCAGGACAGGTTCTTTCCAAGAGAGTTGAGAGAGGCAAAAGCTCAAGGGTTCATGAATTTGAGATAAGGTTCTATGCCAGTCCAAGAGTATGGACTTAAGTTCATCCAACTCTCCAGGAATGCTCCACATATGGTTGTTGATCCCAGGGAACAAATGTGTAAGTTCTAATTTGGGCTATCTGACTTGGTGAAGACAGAGTACAAATATGCTACATTGTTAGGAGATATGAACATCTCTAGGCTCATGACTTATGCTCAGCAGGTTGAGCGAGGTAAGCTTACGGAACAAGCTAAGGACAACAAGAAGTCTAGGACAAGCAACTATGATTACTCTCAGCAGAAATCGGGTGGTGAAAATTGCTCGGAGTTCCAGCAGAAATCTTCAGCTCCAGCACCTTCATGAGCTAGTGCTCCATCCCCCAAATTTTGACAGGATTAAAAAGGTAGAGCAGCATGCTCTAAGTCCCAGCGGAGTGTTTTAGGTACTAGGATATACCTAACTTGTCCAATGTGTGGTAAGAACCATCCGGACGAGTGTCTTGCAGGAAAGGATGGATGTATTGGGTGTGGTCAGTCTAGTCACAGGTTGAGAGATTTCCCTTCCTCTAAACAGGGATAAGGAGGTAAGGATAGTAGGGCTCAGTCTACAGCTTTAGCAGCACCAGCAAGTCACCCAGCTCAGTAAGGTGCTTATTGTGGTACAGGTGGCGGTCAGCGCCTGAACATGTTGTATGCTCTCCATGTTCGCCAGGACTAGGAAGATCCTCCTAATGTGGTTATTGGTACTTTACAAGTCTTTCATTTAGATGTCTATGCATTGTTATATCTAGGGGCTACTCTTTCCTTTGTAACTCCATACATAGCACCGAACTTTGGTGTCAGTCCATAAACTCTTTAAGAACCCTTCTCAATCTCTACTCTAGTTGGTAACCCACATTCAGACTCTTAGTTTATTTGACCATGTTTTCAGCATTTATACCGGTATACAGTTCAACATGTTATCTTCATGATTAGTACTTAGTCATTGCATTCTGTTTAGTTTTTCAGTTATATTTCAGTATCTATATCTCTGCCCAGATTACATCATTGCTCAGTTATGTATTGTTTAGCTTATATATCACTTATTCAGCTTAATATCTATATCCTGCATGCTCACTACATTTCAAGTACTGACGCATACTCTACGCTACATCCTTTCATGATGTAGGTTCAGGTACTCAGCATCCAAATCACACTTAGATCGATTCTCGGTCGACATTCAACAACTTTAGTAGTGAGATCTCATATTCTGAGGACAACGAGCATGGTTTCGTTTTAGTCTTTGCTTTTAGTTTTCAGTTTTGTTAGAGTTAGCTGGGGCCTGTCCCAACAATTCAACTCAGTTAGAGGCTTTTCAGACATAGTAGTAGATTTAGCTTGAGTTGTTAAGTGATTGTTTCAGTTATCACCAAACTCTTAGTATGTTTTATATATTCAGACTAGGGGGTTTTTCCCCACTTCATATACCCATTTTTTTAGCTTCCGCATAGTACATGCTTTATTCAGTGACCTTTATAGTATGCTTATGATATGCCACTTGGGGTCACTCGTGATCCTAGGTCCCGTGTTACGTCAAGGGATAGCCTCGGGGCGTGACATATTCTTATGAGATTTATATATGAAAATGTATAACTAGATTCTTACCATTTCGAAGACTATGAATATGTTTATGCTTATGTATATTCTTCATTGGGAGTTGAATTAAGACCGAGTTAGACTAGCAACGATGGTTAGATAACTATGTACCCTGATCGGTATGTACCGATTGGACATTAGCTAGTGAATACACTTTTGCTCATAATTATGGTCCCTACTTTAGCAAGTAAGACACTCTCTTTTCGATATGGAAGAAGTACACTAAACTCCATGTTATAACTCACATGGTTTATGTCGGTTAACGGTATCTCCCACAAAGCTTTATGACATTCTTTAGGACTTTTGTTATGATTATTTTTTAAAGAAGAATCACTACATCAATACACAACCTAGTATCTCCCACAATACTATGGATGCAAGGTTGAGGTCATGAGTTGGGTAATTATTCTCGTGGACCTTATATTGTCTAGAAGCATAAGCTATAACCTTATATCACTGCATCAATACACAACCTAGGCAGACCCTGGATGCATCACAATAAATCACATAACCATCTGAACCATCTGGTAGAGTGAAGATATGAGCTCTAGTTAACCTAGTCTTTAGTTCTGAGAAACTTTTCTCACACTCATCTGACTAGTGAAGTTTGACCTTCTTTTGAGTCAACTTGGTCAATGGGGAAGCTATGGATGAAAATCCTTCCATAAATCTCCAATAATAACCAGTCAAACCCAAGTAACTTCTGATATCTGTTGGAGAGGTGGGTCTAGGCCAATGTTGTACCGCCTCAATTTTTTTGAGAATCCACTCGGATCCCTTGGATGGATATCACATGACCAAGGAAAGTGACTGACTGTTACCATAATTCACATTTACTGAGCTTAGCAAATAACTAGCAATCTTTGACATTTTGTAGAACAACTCTCAGATGAGTTGCATACTCCTCCTCACTCCGAGAATAAATGAGGATATCATCAATAAAGATGATGACAAACAAGTCCAAATACTATTTGAACACCCTGTTCATTAAGTCTATGAAAGTTATAGGAGCATTTGTTAGTCGAAAAGACATAACTACAAATTAATAGTTACTATACCGAGTTTTGAAGGCTGTCTTCAGAATGTCACTATCTATGACTCTGAGTTCATGATAGCCGGATCTAAGGTCTATCTTAGAAAAGAAACTATTACCCTAAAGTTGGTCAAAAAAGTTATCAATCCTGGGAATGGGATATTTGTTCTTGATTGTGACTTTGTTCAACTGACGATAGTCAATGCACATTCTCAGAGAACCTTCTTTCTTTCGCATGAAGAACACTGGAGCACCCCATGGAGAGATACTGAGTCTGATTAAGCCCTTATCTAGAAGGTCTTTCAACTGCTTTTTCGATTCCTAAAGTTCGACTGGAGCCATTCTGTAAGGAGGAATCGAAATGGGCTGGGTATCTGGAAGGAGATCTATTCCAAAGTTGATTTCCCTTTCGGGAGGAATTCCAGGAAGATCTTATGGAAACACTTCTAGAAACTCATTTATTACAGGGACTGACTCAAGAGTTGGAGTTTTGGAGTTTGAATCCTTAACCCGAACAAGATGATAGACATACCCTTTGGAAATCATTTTTCTGGTCTTAAGCTAAGAGATGAATCAACCTATAGGCACTGAGCTACTAGCCTTCCACTCTAAGATTGGCCCATTTGGAAACTGAAACCAAAATATCCTAGTTCTACAATCGACTAAGGGATAACAGGAATGCAACCAATCCATGCCTAGAATTATATTGAAATCTACCATTTCTAACTCTACAAGCTCTGCTGAGGTGAATTTCTAGGAAATTGTGACAAGGTAATTTCTGTATACCTGTCTAGCTATAACTGGGTCACCAACTGGAGTAGAGACCGAGAAGGGTTTTGAGAGAGTTTTTGGACTGACACCGAAGTTTAGTGCTATATACGGAGTTACAAAAGACAATGTAACCCCTAGATCTAGCAATGCATAAACATCTAAATGAAAGACTCGTAATGTACCAATGACCATATTAGGAGAATCTTTCTGGTCCTGGCGAGCCTGAAGAGCATATAACCTATTATGGCGTTGACCGCCACCTGTACCAGATGAAGCACCCTGCTGAGTTGGGCAACCTGTTGGTGCTGCTGGAGCTGTATACTGAGCCCTATTATTGTTACCTCCTTACACTTACCTGGCAGAAGGGAAATCCTTCAACCTATGGCCAGACTGACCACACCCAAATCACCCTTCCCTGCCTGCAAAACAGTTACCTGTATGGTTCTTGCCACACTTTGGACAAGTTGGGAAAGTCCTGAAGTAATCCCCTGAGACTTAGAGCCTGATGTCTTACCTTTCTGATCATGTTGATACCTAGGGGATGGAGCACTAGTTGATGAATGTGCTGTGACTGTATAATTTTTGTAAAACTGTGAGCGATTTCCACCACCCAACTTATGCTGAGCGTACTCATAGTTGCATATTCTAGACTTTTTGTTGTTCTTAGACATTTCCCTAAGCTTATCTCCCTCAACCTGCTGAGCGTGAGTCATTATCCTGGAGGTGTCCAAATCCCTTAAAAGCATAGCATTACTGCACTCGGTCTTCACCATTCGGATACCCAAAACAAGAACTCTCTCATTTGTGCCCTTGGATCGTCAACCATGTGTGGAGCATACTTGGCGAGTTGAGTGAACTTCAGCCCATACTCTTGGACCGACATTGAACCCTGCTTCAAGTTCATAAACTCTTGCTCCTTAGTTTCTCTCAACTCTATTGGGAAAAACATATCCATAAAAGCTCCAATAAAACAATCCCAAGTCACAGGAGATGTATCCGCACCTCTGTTGTCTTTCCATTGAGTGAACCAAATATGAGCCACATCCTTAAGTTGGTAGGATGTCAGCTCTGCCCTATCATTTCCAGTTACATGCATCAGCTCTAGGATCTTCTTGACTTCATTAATAAAGTTTTGTGGGTTCTCACCCACCTTCGACCCTAGAAACTCAGGTGGATTCATATGAACAAAATCACGAATCCTAGCTGCAACTGATCCACCATTAGTGTTTGCAAGAACTCTGGCCTGCTGATTGTTCTGATTAGCCACACTTTGAGCCAAGAGTTGGATTGCATTCCAAAATTTTGCATTCGTAACCTCATGGTTCGGGATTGAAGAAACTGCTTTAGCTTTACATGCATTAGCATTCTGTGTGTTTTCTCTACGAGGAGGCATGATCTGAAACATATAATGACAAATTAGAAAGTAGAAATTGAATCATACCTCACACACGAGAAGAATAACAAAGAAAGTGAAGTTTTTCTAAAACACTTCGATGCCTCCCCCTCATAGATGTGGCGCGCTTCAAACCAATGAAAGAGACTTTACTTAGTGCGGATTTCAGACATCCTAGGACTCTTGAATCTAATGCTCTGATACTAAGTTTGTCACTCCATGTGGCTACCCCCTTGACGTAACACGGGACCTACGATCAGTAGTGACCCCAAGCTAACCCTGTGTCTGGTATATCATAATCTTACTATAAAAAGTTACCAAAAAAACATGTACTATGTAGAAGCTAAAACAATGGGTAACTTAATGTGGGAAAAACCCCACTAGTCTTAATATATAAAACATACTAAGAGTTTAGTGATAACTGAAACAACCACTTAACAACTCAAGTTGAATCTACTACTATGTCTGAAAAGCCTCTAACTGAGTTGTGTTACTATAACATGCCCCAGCTAACTCTAACAAAATTGAAAACAGAAAGAAAAGACTAGAATGAAAGCATGTATGGTGTCCTCTGAATATGAGGACACACAATTGAAGCTGTTGAATGGGAACGTAGAATCGATCCAAGCGAGATCTAGATGTTGATTACCTGAACCAACATCATGAAAAGATGAAGCGCAGAGTATGTGTATGTACTTGGAATGTACTGAGCATGCATGATATAGATACTAAAATATATGAAAGATATAAAAGTTGAACAATACATAACTGAGCAATGAAGTACTCTGGGCAGAGATATAGATACTGAAATATAACTGAAAAACTAAATTGAATACAATGACTAAGTACTAATCAAGAAGATAACATGTTGAATTGTATACTGATATAAATGCTATACACCTGGTCAAATGCACTAAGAATATTACTGTGGGAGCTACTATTAACCAACATAAACCACGTGAGCTAAACGTGGAGTCCAATAAATACGCCCTATCGAGTGGACCCAATATACCTTTCTAGGGGTATATAGGCATGACTGGCGTGATCACTAAATCTAATGCCCAATAGTGGGGACTTATAATCCTACACGGGCACGTTGTTTTGGGAGTATGAGGGTACGTTGAACCCTAGTCCAACTCGGTGCTAAGTTTACTCCCAATTGAATACATCTTAGGCTAAAATGCACTAAATACCGAATAGCTCAAAATACTGATATGCTAACTGAGAATGCAACATTTATGTACTGAGAATGTGACATTCAAAATCTGGAGCATGATTTTCTGTTTAACTGACCTAGAAAGTATAATTCATGAACTAAGAAAATTTACACAAACTAGGGTTCTGAGTTTGATATAGGAAATTATGCAAACTTTCCAAGAAACATGCTATTTCGATTAAGGATACTACAACAACTAAATCACAACAAATCTCCAAGGTTTTAAAAACCCTAGGTCTAAACAAGATATGGAGAAACAAGAAATTGACTTAATTCTAAGGACCTAGTGGATGAAAGGAATCCACTAGTGAAATCCCACATACCTGGTGACAGAATCTATGGAGAAAACCTTTGGATTTCGGGGCTGAAACTTGAAGAACATTGTTGCTTGTTCTTAAAAGAAACGGGTGCCTCTTTCTCTTCTTCTCGTTCTAATTTAGGTGATTTTAGGAGAATGAAGGTTTTAGGTAGTTTCTAACTAGTTTACTAAGCTTAGACTAAGTAAGATGATGTAGTTTATACATTAAACGACGTGGTTTAAGTTCCCAACGCATAGGGGAAAAGACTAATGTGACTCTGACTTAAATTTTGCCGAAGTGGCTTCAATACAGGCTTCACGGGCCATCATGATGACCAAGACCCATCAAACAACTCGTGAAGATGCCCTGCCCGACAAGGCTTCACTAATATGGGCATAAATTTTTACTCCGAGCTTGGATTTTAGCAAACTCAATGGCGTTGGAAAGAGGACTCAATTATCTTTAATTTGATATGCCATGGGACACCTAATTCATTTTGTTCTAAAAGATATGGTTGTTTAAAGTTGACCCAATACTCTAAGTCTGACAAGTCTCCTTCACGGATGACTACACGGTCTGTGTGGATCTCCATGAACCGTTTAGACGTCTATGGTGCTTAACCAGTGACTTGGGGGAGAAACCTCACTTAAAAGTTGATGAATAGACTTCAAGACAAGCGACATAGGCTGTCATGAGCACCACGACCTGTCAAGTGGGTCGTGAAGATGCTCTGCCCGACAGGGCTTCACTAAAACGAGCATAACTTTTTACTATCAGATTGGAATTAGGCAAACTTGGTGGCATTGGAAAGAGGACTCAAATACCTTTAATTTGATAGGTTGTGGTTCACCTAATTCATTTTGTAATGAAATATATGTTCGTTTGAAGTTGACCAAAACCTCTAAGTCTATCAAGCCTCTTTCACGAGCCATCTCAAGGCTCGTGTGAAGCTCTACGGACCTTCTAGTGGTTTGTGGTACTTCACAGTAGCCATTTTGGTTTTGTGTTCCGCTCACGGGTCACTTGGAGCTCCACAGACCATTTAGTGGTCCGTGGTATTTCACATTTTGTTGGGTGCATAACCACGAACAAGGTGACAGGTTGTGGTCCTCTTCACGACACGTGGACCCCCTCCGTGGTTTACCCTTCTCTCTTGTTCAATCTTAGTTCTAATTTTTGAGGTGTTACAGAATAGCTCTTTCAAATTTATGATTTCATAACATATCCATAAAAGAAACTTTAATCGAAAACATCTAAATCGTGATAGTCTTCCCATAGTAAAAACACACTTCAATCAAACGTGGCTAAATCATATCATTCTTTCATCATAGGAGGTACTTTAATCGAAAGCCTTAAATTTTATAAAACAGATTGATACTTTAATCGAAGGCATAACTGACTCATAAAATCTTTCATAACCTCATGCATACATATAAACATAGTTTTGAATCATATTATAAAATACACATATGACATGGGTTCATGAAAACATCATTGAAAATATGATCAAATCATGCATAGTAAAATCATTCATGGAGATAAAAAATTACTTGAATTGAACCCATGGAAGTATCATGAGAACCCAAGAAATTGGCTTATAATCATAGGTAGAAATTATGGTTTCTTTGGGACTCAATGGCTGAACCTTGATGAAGCCCTAGATTAAAATCTGAAAAAGGAGACTTGAAACTTGAAGAATCCTTGAATCGCCTTGAGAGAAACTTGGAGAAGAAGACTTGAGGGTTTTGAGGGAATAAGAGGGAATTGAGGTTAGGGGACTTAGGAACCCTTTAGATTCTTCTAAAGAACCCCCAAAACAACGTAGTTTAGGGATTAAAATTGTAGAAAAAGACCCAATTAACCTAAAAAAATAATTGTTGAACCAGTCCACGAACCCCATGTACGGTTCATACAGTGGTCTATAGATTGTGTTGTCTGTCGTGGTCCAAACTCTTGAAAACCCATGAAATAAGGACCACGACATGTACTCCTTTCCATGGTCCATGAACCCCTTCTGTGATACCAAAATCACTGAAATCTTAACTTTCTGAAGTTCACATACATGAGACCCAACTATGATCTATCTTCCTCTCTAAGGTCCATCTTCCTCTCTACGGTCCGTACTAGTAAACCGTGTACCAACTTACTAAAGCTACAAAAATCATGTGGGCAACCATGACTGGTTCCCACGGCTCATACAACCATCTATGGTCTGTATGTAGGCTCGTGGAACTAGTGCACCAAAATCATTCTATAATTTTTCACTTCCAATTTAACCTCTACACTTCTGAGGTGTTACACATCCATTAGTATTCATATAACGGTGTGGTACCCAAGTAAACTAGTAATCATAGATAATTACGCACAATCACAATCACAATGAATAATAACAGTTGAAACCACAAGTAAAGATAAACAAGTTCATTGCATGAAATTATCAACATGATGTCATTTCATATGCTCCCTATGTTTTCCCTAACATGCACTGTGTACTTATAGCCTCTACGATAAGCAAGTGAATGTGGCTGGTGCGTGGCGAATGGTTCATCAAGCCTTTTTTCGCCTCAACTCCCTAAATAAGAATAGGGGTAGTTTCCAAATTCAGGTAAGAAATTTGCACCTGAATTACATAAGTGATACTATAAAGTAGTAGACATGGATACATATCTAAATTAGAAAACATAAAACCATCACCTACATATCAATAGCCCAAAAGTGGACCCCATTACTAGCACACGTTCATTCCCCAGGAAATACCTCCTTATTCCCATAAATTAACACTCTTATCGTTCATCATGTTCCCTTGGTTATCACAAGTCCTAGAAATGACTATAATCTGTCAATTTCCTAACACTTAACCTTAAAACTATCACCAAACCACCTCAAGAAAAAATTTCAAGGTTAATAATCAAGAACTAGAGAACCATCTCCTAGTCATTATCTTTTCCCTACCTAAACAACAATAAACTGCAACCTTTAACCATACAGACTCAGTTCTTGAAGGACTGTACATGCAATCTCCATAAATATAAACTATACTACGCAATAAAAATGGATCTAACTACTCAATTTATAGAAAATCTAGACTACCTAAGCGTCAAGCATCAACTGATGAACCTTTCCCATGATCTTTCGACTCCGTGAGAGAAAATTATGATGAACGAGCAGTGAAATTCCTTGGGTTTTCTCCTCCCTTGCGTTACAATCTCTCTCCTCCATTGGTCCTTTGGCTCGGGTGCCTAGCGAGGTTTTTTGGAGCAACCCTCATCTATTTTTTCCATTCAAAAGTGGGAGAAACTAAAAGAAGTCGCATTAACTAGGGTTTGATTTTCCTTCATCCCGCTATAGACCGTGCAGGCGCTATAGCGGCGCTTCCATAGCGGGAAGCCTCCCGATTTGGCGGACTGACATCAGTCCAGTCAATCTTAAGTAAGCCAAATTTGTCGTGTGCTTAAATTTTTAAATTTTACATTGATTTCTAGAATGTTGGGATTTTGCTCGAGATACCCTTGAGTAATAGAGGATCAGGTCGTTATATTGATGTAATATCATAGTTTGCACCATTCTTAACCACTTGATTGGTGAGTGTTTGATTCCGTAGTGATTGGAAGGCATTGTCACGGTAATGTCATGGTCAATATGTGCCGGTAAAGGCTTTAGCACTCTTTATTAATGTGCATATGTATTGCTGCTAAGAGCTATTTTTGTTGTAGTGTATATAGAAAACAATATGAAGTATATGCCAAAAATTATTTTTCATGTGTTTATATTAAATCTTAAACACCCTTATTGACATTTATAGTTTCACTGATTGGTGGTTGATTTGTGCTTGAAGATACAACTATACAAGCAACACATCTCTTTGTCTTACCGAGTTTGTGGTGAGCCTGACCAGTGCCAGATCCAGCATTTGATAGTCGTGGGTGCTCAAATCCTTTAACTTAAAGTTGCTAAACAAAAATAATTATTTCTATAAGATTACTAATATTTTTATAGTTTAGTTAGTAAATGAAATACAAAAATAGGAAAGTTAAATATAAAAATAAAAATAAGCAAAAAGTCAACAATGAAAATGTATAAAGAGAAGAGTAAAAAAAACCAATGAAAAAGTTTGAGTTAGCTTTTTTGCAACAAAAATATACGCTATTACTAGGATTCAAACCCTCAACTAGAGGCATCAATGACCTAAGAATTCTACACATGAACGAAAGTTCCTACAAGACATTTTTTTCAATGGGTGCTCGCGAGTTGTTTATATCCATTTTTATTATTATTTTCGATATATATATACACACAAAATTTACGTCGGAATTAATGGATGCTCCAGCACCCGAAACTCACTACATGGGTCCGCCCCTGAGCTTGACTACACTCTAGAGGTGGTCGGTCCTTTTATGTTTTGTTCTTTTGCATATCTATCCAGAGGTATGTTTCATCTAGGGGCGGAGCTACAGTGTCTTGAGGGTGTCCAATTCGTTGGAAAATTATACCGTGTACCTAAGTAAAATGCTGTTTAAAATGGTTAAATTCAATACTTTGGACACCCTTGACAAAATAAGCTACTGTGACTCAGCGGTTAGAGGCTCTCTCATTGAGCCCAAACGCGCAGGTTCGAATCCCTTCATTTTTTAAAGAGCTCATAATTTATTTCCTTTAATTGTCTAAGGTAATTAAAGGACTTTCTAAATAATAGTTAGTAAATTTCTTAGAAATCTATAACTCAAAAATCTAATAAAGCTAATTGAATTTTCAATGAATTTGATTTTTTATCAAAGTTTGAAATAAAACTTAAACGTAATTATTTAATTTAAATTTAATAAACAAATTCTAATATTTGTACAATGTTGTTAAAAGCAAACAAAAGAAGAGCTCCTTTAATTCTGCTTCCATTTTTGATGTCTCGATATTGTTGTCACCAGAGATTAGTGTAGGTTTGAAACGTAAAAATGATTTCATTTTAAGTTGAACCCCCCTCTGCCTCTTTTTTTTTTTTACTTTGTTCATTCAGTTCATAGTAAATTAAACAGAAAATTAAAGATACATATCATGCGATTTGATTTTTAATATTTTGGAACATTTATACATAAAAAGTATATTAATATTACGTAGTTCGATTTTGAATTTTTCACTGCACCAATTCATCAACTTTTGTTTTACTTATCTAATTTTTAGACACCCTTCGTGAAATTTCTAGCTCCCCCACTAATCTCATCCATAGTTCTCTTTTGTGCATCGTACTATGAAACATCTAGACATGTACATGACTCACGCTATTCACTATCCGTGTATTTTTATTTCAAATTATGATGATGTCATCTGATCTTAAACTATGTAATATTTTATGAAATGGTGCACCCATGTGCTCACTTAGAATTGAGGCATGACAAGTAATAAGATAATAAAAAAAAGGAAGAGAAAGGTATGTTTACGCCAACCTAAATAATCAAAACGGTTTTATGTAATAATAAAAAAAAAACTTGAAAATGTGGAACTATTGGGTTTTTGTCATGATGTTATTAATTAGGCTATAAATTAGGTGTCGACCTTTATTTCCTGCTAAAATTTATCAATTTACAAAACAGTTAAAAACAAAAATGTGTACTAATTAAGTTAGTAAAAGGGCCCCAACGGCAGAAGTTGAAGGACAATTTTGTTGGGGAAGAATGTCTCTTTTACCCTCTGTTTGGATCATTGTTACCTATTATATTATATTGTATCGTTACTATATCTACGATGTTTATTTTAATTGTTACTTAAAATTTATTATATTGTATTGTTAAATTTCGTTATTACGTAACAATGAAAACATCCATTTTATGAAAAAACCGATTTGGTGTGTTCCCATTGTTACTAAAAAAAAATTCTAATTATATCTTCACATAATATTTCATAATACTTTTTTACCATTTACCTTATATTATTTAATTCTAGTCAAACCTCCTACCCTAGAATAATTAAGGATATTTTAGTAAATTTATAAATTACAATATCAGTACGATACATTCAAACCAAACAATAAAAATGTTATTAAACAACAAAAAACAATACAGTCTAGCCAAACATTATATCTATCATACAATACAGTACAATAGAGTACAATACAATACAGTACATTATAAAACAATGGGTAACAATGATTCAAACAAACTGTTAATGTGAGGTGTAATGATATTCTATCAAACCACCTAATTGTGGTTGAAATTTAAGTTTTATATTTTCATATAATATATTCGATAAGTTTATATTTTCATATTATAATATTTCATAAATTATATTCGATATTCTTAAAGAATTTACATTATGCTAAACATAAATTTAATTGTTACAATCGTGCATTGTTCGTGCATGTCTATAATGTTTAAAAGTTTGTGGTCGAGACTCGAGATCCTTTGTTAGTGCTTGAAGCAAGAAACTCTCAAAAGAATAAAATGTTGGACACTTGTCAATATGCTTAAAATTTTATTAAATTCATGAAATTTATCAGCAATTTCTAGCTAATTTATCGTTAAAACGCTCTTAGATAATTGATCTCTTTTAGAATATATAGCTAGTTTGTAGCTAAAGGAAATTACATGAAAATTTTATTGTTTAGCCAAAAAAATTATCTCTATTATTTTGTAGTAATTTTAAAGGAATGAAAAAGAATCGAGATCGAGATATTAGAAAACTTTAGGGGAAATGTACTTCCTTATTTGATTGGAGACTATTATCAAAGAATAATGAATGATTTTATTAGGTAGAAACATTTTAGTCAATTCTGAACGAACAACATTTATTATGAAATAAGAATTTAAAATTATTGTGTAGTAAAACAAACTTAAATTTCTTCCGCCCACCTTCTAAATCTACCCCTACCAAAAAAAAAAGAGATGTTTAGTATTTGCATTAAAATCTTGACTAATTTAGATTCATGTTACGTAAAATTTAGTAAAGAAAAAAAATCTTTTAATAGGATTTTTGTTATGTAGGACTCAAACCTGATACCTCTAATTAAGAATATAAAAAAAATTTGTCAATCTTATCGTTCAAGGGGTGTGGATTGGAGATGTGGAAAATACATTGGTCGAAGCAAGATTCTGGAACTTCCAAACCAAAAAAATGCAAGATGAGAAGGAGCTTTTTACTTTACGCTTCAATAGAATGACTTCAGTAAGGGTAGAATAGGCCCTATGGTCAATCGAAGGTGCTATACCACTTGAACTCAAATCTATCTGAACCCTTCGATATTATAATGAAATTCAGTATGTTTATGCTGCCTAGTAGCGAAATGGCATATATAATTATAATAACACACTTCCTACTTGTAGTTGAAATAGAATTAGCAATTTATTATATATAGTCAAATCAAAGTTAACCATGTTGTTTTACTATTACAAGAAAATAGTTCCTCTGTCCTGTATATTTGTCCATTTTTAACTTGACATACCTATTAAGAAAATAATAATTAACATAGTGAATTTATAATTTTATCCCTATTAATTAATAGAAAATCAAAATCAATTTACTTATTAAAGATGTTCTATCTTTAAAAAAAATATTAACTCTCTTAAATAAATTGAGAGTATAATACGTAAGAAAAGATATTATCTTTTCTTGATTTGTCAAAAATAACAAGTAAAATCAAAATTGAACCAGTAAAAAGAGACCGAGAAAGTACAATATAATGGTTATATTTTTAATTGTCATTTAAAGAAATTATCTTCTTTTCCCAACCTATTACTAAAGCTGTGGGGGGGGGAGTGGGGGTGTACATTGGCCTGGGGCTAGCTAGGGGTATAATTGAACTTATAGAGCAATAACTACTACCACTATGCTATTCCTAAACCAATTCTGGTTGACTCAACACCAAAGGAAGATAAATAAAAATTATTTGGGCCACAAAATTCAATTTTGTTACCACCTCCCTATTGCCTCCCTTATTTGTGATGGTTTTATACTAGACCTAAAATTTGTCAAAAAAAAATTATGGTTTAAACACGTTATAAGTATGTAACACCCCAGAAAAATTTTTGAACTAAGACTTGAACCATCCTTCGTTGTGAGTAGAATTTTACCGAGGAATTAAAATTTCTTAAGTGTTAAGTTCACTAGATGTAGCACCTTGAGTTCAAAAAAGAACTAAATTGGAAATAGCAAAAT
>JAJOOH010029016.1:0-18482 GCA_029582605.1 Solanum gracilifrons
GAGTCTATAAATAGCCTCTTTGCTATATATTTACTTAGCAGACCTCCTTTGAATAGCACAAACCTAGTACATAAAACCAAAATCAAAAAAAAAAAAAACAATCTTAGTACCAAAAGCATCATCTATGTCCAATATGTTCTTCCCACATTTTCCTCTTACTATGCCAAAATAAAATGAGCCCAATTCAACTTGAATTTGACACACTATCTGGTCTAGCTATTTGGCGTTCCTCCGCCACAAATGTGATGTACTCTGAGAAGACAACATCCCATTCATATTTTGATCTCCAGAACCATGTTACCATTACAAGAAGGTACCCAAGTATCTGCACAACTATCCAGAAAAACCCAATACTTGCTCTGTAGAGGAGTCACATAATCAATATTGAAAGAACTACTTTTCTTTTTTCCTTTTCCAAGCCTCTCTTCTTGTGTTACTTTTTTCCTCGGATGATGTAGAAGCATCATAGTAAATGTTAGTTTTTGCCTTCTTGTGCTTGCCACCTATTTTCATGAAATAATCCACCTCATTCTTTGACCTGAATTTACCCCTGGACACTTGTTCAATATAGTATCTATCAAAAATTCCTGCAGTGGCTCCAGTGGTACGAACTTTTGTTTCAAACCTCCAATTCTCTGGCAACCACTTCGGCCTATCTAGATTCACCCGACATATAGACGTAATCTACCTCTGAATCTGCAACTTACTCGGAGTTACATCGAACACCTTTCCTTCAATAGATATATCACCTTTTTTGGTGTGGTGGTCTCTACCCTAACATCCAACTCAACATCAATGTAGGTTCCATCCCACCGATGATTGTTACTAGCAATGACTTCTACAATGATGGTATACCTTCAAGCCCGTTGTTGCCGCAAGGAACCTACATTGATGTTGAGTTAGATGTTATGGTAGAGACCACCACACCAAACAAAGGTGATGTACCTAATGAAGGGAAAGTGTCCGATGGAACTTGGAGTAAGTTGCAGATTAAGAGGTAGATTATACCTATGCGTCGGGTGAATCTAAGTAGGCCGAAGTGGTTGCCAGAGAATTGGAGGTTTGAAACAATAGTCCGTACCACTGGAGCCATTGCAGGAAAAAAAGATAGATACTATTTTGAACCGGTATCCGAGAGTAAATTCAGGTCAAAGGATGAGGTGGATCATTTCCTACAAAAAGGTCGCAGGCACAAGAGGGAAAAATTTAACTTTAACCGTGATGCTGCTACTCCATGTGAGGGCAAAAGACAGAAGAAGAGTAGCTCGCAGCAGGAAAAAAGAATGTTGATTAATTGCCTCAGTTAGTGCAGTAACTAGTCAAAAGAAGTTGTTTTACTTTCTCCAGCATTTTAAACATCTTTTGTAGTTTAACTTAGTTGCTATTTTGTAGGAGTTAGGTGTTACTTTAAGTATTTTATTCAAGATAGGAACATGTGGAAGTAGTTGCTGAAATACTTGCTATAGTTGTTGCATTTTACTTGTATTTAAACACCATTTTAATTCAATGAAAGATTAAGTTTCTAGCAGCAAATATTTCTTTTCTTCGTCTTTCCTTCATTTAGCTTTTAGAGTTGAAGTTCAACTTTAAAACTCCAACAAAAGTGGTATCAAATCTTTCTTCATGAGAGACCTGTAATTGAAGGAAAATAATTTTTCTTATTCCCTTTTTTTCATATATGGGTTCAGAAACACCTCACGCTGCACTAGCACTAGCTGTCTTCAAAGGTAAAGGTTGTCATATCTAGGCATCATGAATGGAGGCACATATGGAGGCAAATGATTTGTGGGAAGCTATTGAGAAGGACTACGAAGTTCCTCCCTTTCCTCCAAATCAAACTATGGCGTAGATAAGGAACCACAAGGAGAAGAAACCAAGAAAATCAAAGGGTAGAGTGGCGTTATTTGCTGCAATCTCATCTGAAATTTTTGTCAGGATTATGAGAAATAAACAATTTTTGAGCTCTGGAATTTACTAAAGAGAGAATATGAATGAAATGAACGGATAAATGGAATGCTGATTCTCAACCTGGTAAGAGAATTTGAACTTCAAAAGATGATGGCAAGAAGTATAGATATGATCAGTTCAATATATTTTGTGAAGAAGTCGAGCTTGAATACCAGCTCACTGCTCCATATATAATACTCCACAACAAAATGGAGTTAGTGAGAGGGAAAATCTTACCATAATGGGGATAGCTAGATGTTTGTTGTACGAGAAGTGTTTTCCAGTGTACTGAAGTTGCACATACCTTAGTCTTTCTACTAAACATGCTTTCGACAAAAGCGTGAGAAGGTAAGACGCCATTTGAAGTCTTGTATGGTTATAATACTTTTTTTTAAAATCATAAAGCATTTAGATGCTTGTGCTTTACTTATGTTCCACAAAGATAAAGAGAGAATTTGGATAAAAAGAAAAACCTGGAATATTTGTGGGTTACAACATTGTTTCAAAGGCTTACAGGGTTTTCAAACCTCATACAAGGAAAATCCTGATAAGTGATAAGTAGAGATGTACATTTCATGGAAGATGAACGATGGAACTGGAAAGAAGCAAAACCAACATTAATTCCATATCAAAGTAAAATGCTCCGGCTGAAAGAAGATGAATTGGTGGATGATGTCCCAGTAAGAGGCACAACATCTCTCTATGAAATCTATCAGAGATGCAATATGGTTGTCCTTGAGCCAACAAATTTTCTAGAGGCAGAAAAAGATCCAAAATGGAGAGTTGCAATAAAGTATGAACTCACCATGATTGAGAAGAAATAGACCTGGAAACTTTTGAAAAGACCTGAAGATAAAAAAATCATAGGAATGAAGTGGATTTTCAAAACCAAGTTAAATGCAAATGATTCTATCAACAAGCACAAAACCACATTTGTTGTAAAGGGTATGCTCAAATTTTTGGTATTGATTTTTTTCATACATTTGTTGCTATTGCTAGATTAGAAACCACCATATTGTTGCTGGCTATACATTCACAAAAGGGTTGGAAATGTAGGAAATATAGAAGGAGAATACTATCTTTAGAGAATGCTCAAGTTTCATATAGGCTACTTAAGGCCACTTGAGACTATTAGAATCATCAATTACATCTCTATTTATAGTTGTAAAAATGTAAAACCAAAAATCTTGCATAAATAACTAGATACATGTATCACAATTAACTGGATATATGTATTACAAACTCCTAAAGGACTTCTTCAAAAACTAAGAGACGATTTTGGAAGACTAAACATTAATGTGGATGCATTAATTCCAACACTCCCCCTTAATGCATTTGCTTGACAACTGCAATGCGTTCTCGAAGATAGCAAAATTTTTCTTTAGGAAGTGCTTTGGTGAAGATGTCAGCAAGTTGTTCTCCTGTCTGGCAATAATGCAATTGAATTTCGCCTTTCTCTTGTGCTTCTCGGATAAAATGATACTTGATGGAAATATGCTTTGATCTTTCATGGTTGACTGGATTCTTGGCAATTGCAATTGCTGATTTGTTATCACAATATAGAACAGTCCCTCTTTTTTGTTTTGCACCAATGTCTTCAAATATTCTCCTAAGCCAAATAACTATAGAAGTAGCCTTAGCTGCTAAGACATATTCTGCTTCGGCAGTGGATTGAGCAACAACACTATGCTTTTTTGATAACCAACAACAAATACTTGATCCAAATAAGAAAACATAACCAGAAGTACTTTACATGTCATCTATAGTTACAGCCCAATCACTATTAGAATAACCAATTAAGTTAAAATCTCCAGCAAATTTGTACATTATCCCATAATCCATTATTCCTTGCAAGTAGCGTAGAACATGCTTTGCAGCTCCAAGATGCACTTGGCTTGGTTCTTGCATGAATCTGGATAATAAACTAGCGGTAAGCATAATGTCAGGCCTTGTTGAAGTAAGATATAGAAAACTTCCAATCAAGCTCCTATAAAGTGAGCTATTAACTTTCTTTTCTCCATCATCTTTTCTGAGCTTCTCATTTGCTGCTAATGGTATGGCTACAGACCTGCAATCCATCATTTTGAATTTTTGAAGAATAGTTTCAGTATACTTCTTCTGAGAAATGAAAATTCCTTCTTTCACTTGAGAAACTTCGATGCCCAAGAAATAATTTAGCAACCCAAGATCATTCATTTCATAGGCTTGCATCATATCTTGCTTGAATTTTTGCATCATCTTCACATCATTTCCTATAAAGAGCAGATCATCCACATAGAGACAAACAATGATAATGCTGCCATGTTCTTTCTTCACATACAAAGTGGCTTTGCTTTTTCTTCTCTGAGAATTATTTTTCAGAAAGTATGTATCAATTTCATTATACCAGGCTCTTGGAGCTTGCTTCAGCCCATAAAGAGCTTTTTTTAGCCTGTATACCTTCTCTTCTCCCCCTTGAACAAAAAATCCTTGAGGTTGCTCAACATAAATCTCTTCATCAAGTTTTCCATTAAGAAATGCAGATTTAACATCAAGTTGAAATATCTTCCATTTCTTTTGTGCAGCAACAACAATTACGGTTCTAATTGTCTCAAGACGAGCAACTGGAGAGAAAGTTTCATAAAAATCAATACCTGGTTTTTGCGTGAAGCCTCTAGCAACCAACCTTGCTTTGTGAACAATGGAATTGGAAGGAAGAAGAACATATTCATTCCATATCAAAGTACAATGCTCCAGCTAATATAAGATGAATTGGTGGATCATGTCGCAATAAGAGGCACAAGACCTCTCTTCGAAATCTATCAGAGATGCAATATGGTTGTCCTCGGGCCAATAAATTTTTGGGAAGTAGAAAAATATCCAAAAAGGAGAGCTGCAATGAAGGAGGAACCCACCACGATTGAGAAGAATCAAACCTAGAAACTTGTGCAAAGACATGAAGACATGAAAGTCATACGAGTGAAGTATGGATTTTCAGAACCAAGTTTAATGCAAATGGCTCTATCAATAATCACACAACAAGACTTGTTTTAAAGGGGTATGCATAGATTTTTGGTATTGATTTTTCTGATACATTTTCTCATGTTGGTAGAATAGAAATAACCATATTATTGTTGGCTATAGCTGCAGAAAAGGGTTGGAAATTGTTTCGATTGGACGTTAAATCTGCATTCTTAAGAAGGAAATATTTGTTGAGCAACCCGAAGGATTTGTAGTAAAGGGCATGAAGATGAAGTGTATCAATTAAAAAAATCTTTGTATGGACTAAAGCATGGGCCATAGATTGGTTCAGCGGGATTGATGAGCATTTTTGTGCAGCTAGGTTTTAGAAAATGCCCTAGTGAAGCTAATCTCTACAGTAAAGGTGATGAAATTAACTGTATTGTTATTTCACTATATGTAAATGATCTGCTGGTTACCAGAAGCAATGATGAACTTGTTAAGAAATTTAAAGCAGATAAGCAATAGACTTTTGAGACGATGGATTTGGGATAATGGTGTATTTTCCGCGAACGGAAATCAAGCAAGGAAAAAATGAAGTGTTCATTTGTGAAAAGAAGTATGCAGAAGATATTTTGAAAAGTTCAGAATGGAAAATTGCAGAGAGACAACTACTTCAATGTGTAAAAACAATTTGAGAAAAATGGATGAAGCTGAAAAAGTATATGAAACTCTAGCTTTACCGGAGTTTGGTTGGATATCTCGTGTATCTTATAACAACTAGACCCAACATTTATATGTTGTAAGTCTTATATCTAGATTTACTAATTGTGCAATTGTCACTCATTTTGGATAAGCTAAAAGGGTGATAAGATATGTTAAGGGAACATTGAATTATGGAATCAAGGTCTCTGCAAATCAAAAGTTCGTGTTACAGGGGTATTTCGATTGTGACTAGGTTGGCTATTTTGATGAAATGAAGAACACTTATGGCTATTGTTTTAACCTTGGTTCAGTAGTATTTCCTTGGTGTTCTAAAAGGCAAGAGATTGTTGTACACTCTACGGCTCAAGTTGAATTCATTGTAGCAACAACTGCTTCAAATCAAGCGTTATGGCTTTAAAAAGTACTATTTGATATGAGTTTAAAGCAAGCAAAGTGCATAGCGGTGTTTGTGGATAATCAGAAGCTATTGCTCTCTCAAATATTCATGTTTTTCAAGGGAAAACCAAGCATTTCAATATCAAAATATTATTTCTTAGAGTTGCGCAAAAAGAATGATTTGTTGGGTTAAAGTATTGCAAGACGGATCTTCAATTGACAGATATTTTTACCAAAGGCTTGTCAAAGAGTGTCAATTTTCAGCTGAATGCCTCTCAAAGTGAGAGAGTCTTTCCATTATATATAGAAAATAAAGATTACGCATCCCTAAAGATCCGCCATTCCTATCCCTAAAGATCAGCTATTCTATCTATACAAATCTGCCATTGAATCCCTCTAAATCTGCCTTGCTATCCCTCCAAATCAGCTATTCTATCACATTATTTATTCATATGATTCTACAACAAATGTATATGATCATGCTAATTTATATCACTATATAATTACATTAATATATACAATCATTTAGTTGTCTATAATGCTAACAAGGAGAAGAGTTGAATTTCTCAGAGAAAGACTTGAAATTTGCAACAACTGAAGCAAGGAGGACTGTTGATTAATTGCCATAGTTATTGTAGTAACTAGTCAAACATAACTTGTTGGACTCTCTCCAGCTTTTTACCTATCTTTAGTAGTTATATTTAGTTGTTTTTTTGTAGGAGTTAGATGTTACTTTAAGTAGTTTATTTAACATGGGTACATGTGCAAAGTATATGCTACAGCTGTTGCATTTTTCTTGTATATAAACACCATTTCAGTTCAATGAAAGATTATCTTTCTGGCAGCATATATTTATTTTCTTGTTCTTGCCTTTATTTATGTTTTATAGTTGAAGTTCAGCCTTAAAAACCCCAACAAAGAAAACTAGTCTTTTAACTTCGATTCTGCGACTCCTCTAGAAAGCATGTGTTGGGTTTTTATGGATAGTTTTATAGATACATCTTCTTTTAATGGTAACGTAGTTCTGGAGACCAAAAAAAGAATGTGATGTTGTCTTCTCTGGGTACATCACTTTTGTGAGCGAAGGAACACAAATAGCTAGACTAGATAATGTGTCAAATTCCAGTTGAATTGGACTCGGTTTCTTTTGGCATAGAAAGAAAATAGGCAAAAATTTCTCCACCTAAATTATGTTCATGATATAATATTATATATTGTTGGTACCTTTGAACTTTTTTTTGTAAGTTTCAAGTATAAACCAGTGAATTTAACGAAAAAATAAATAAATAAAAAGTAATACAAGTTATTGAATTCTCCAAATATAGTGAACCTTAACTTCCCAAATTAAATAGGTAATATACATTATGTCTGTGTCAATCACTCAAACATATTATACATTATTCAGCTACTAAGTTCTTTTCAAGAACTCAAACATATCTAACATTGTTTTTATTTATTTGTTATTTAATTAGTGTTATTGAATATTGAGTAACTTGCCTACTCATTTGACTGATTTTATTGTGCCTTACGTGAGTGATTGTGGTTCAATGAATAGTCTTTTAAGGATAGGTCTAGAAGACAATCAAGAAAGCCGACCTTGTGAAATTGGAGAAATCTTTCATATTATTCTCACTCAACAACTGATTCCTTAAAGATGATTAGAAGATCTTTCGACCATCATCAAGAAGCTTACTATACTGAGAATAATAATGTCTTATAAATATTGGTTGAAACCATCAATCAACTGAATTGCTCATACACCCAAATTAAACTCTTGGTTAAGAAGCATTCACCTCAGACGGAGCAGAGTATTTGGTCCAGCATATTGACATCAAACTTGTTGGTGTTGATTACTTATCTTCTGAATTCAAAAGTAAGTATAACATCCATTTGCCTCATTCAGTTGACCTATAGTTACAGATAAATCAACATAGAAAGCCAAATCTATGATTAGCAAAATAGAGTAATAACCTATCAGTAGTCAGTTAATTGAACTGATGGCATGAAATTTTTTTACATTGTCAGTGTATAAAACCTAATATAATAGTTGATGTGCTTACCTGTAAGATTGAAATTAAATCCCTTTGTTAAATAAATGCCAATAAGTTTCTTGTCTAGTACTAGCTGCATATTATCTACTAAGTTAACTTGCTACATAAGCCTATGTCGAAACGGTTTAATATTTGTAGAATCTGGAAATGATTTTTGAAAAAAACTTATTGTTTTGTGCCTTTATAAATAGGAGTACTCCCAAGCAAACTGTGCAGAAATTTTCTTTCAGATAGGCTCCACAGGCTTCTGTATGTGCCTCGTAGCTGAATCTGGAATCACAGGATGATCATTCTGTTTTACATGGAACACTTTAGATTGTACTTTTGCGTTTTGACATGCTGTTAGAATTGTTGATATGCCAGCTTTTTGTAAGTTGAATAAAATATATAGTTAAAAGTCTTTTAAGGACAATTCTAGCAGACAATTAACAAAGCTGATCCTTGCAAAATTGGAGAAATTTGTCATATTATTCTCACTCAACAAGCGATCCCTCAAAATTGATTAGAAGATCATTCAATCATCATCAAGAGGCTTACATGGTGGAAAATATGAGGATTCTATACTGAAAATAATAATGTCTTATAAGTATTGGTTTGAAACCATTGATCCTCTAAATTACTAATACACTCAAATTATACTTCAGATTGTAGTTTTGGGATTTTTACATCCTGTTAGAATTGTTGATATGCCAGCTTTTTGTAAGTCGAACAAAATATATATTTACTATTGGGAATCTTGCCTCTTGGCCACTGAATTTGAATTAATCATATAAGGTTCTTGGATGCTTGTAGAAGCACTTCTGCTTGATGAGTACTATTTTCGCCATTCTCAACTTCCGTTTTACTTGTGCCACAATGTATCAAAACTTAAACGCACAAAGAAATAAGACAAGGACTGGAGTATAATAGAAAGTAACAAGATTTTAGGAGTAAAATTTGTAAATGGTTTTATATGAGTTGATTTAAAGAGATACAAAAGGTAAATAAATAGGGAAGAAGGAGAAGAGGGAATCCAGCAGATTCGACCCAAGTAGAAACCTATCGACTATCACTTAAACTAGAAGAAACATGTAACATTTGTTAGTGTTTGCACTAGCACGACTATTTGTTTCTTCTAGTTCATGAATTTGGATCATAATCACTTGATATTTCACTTTAATATTGACGATCATGTCCTACAAAATCCATGGAGTTAAGAAAACAAAAGAAACAACATGATCATGACGTACAAACTCCATGGAATTAAGAAAACAAAAGAAAGAACATGAAACTTTGGTGGATTAATATAATGGGGGGGTTTGTGTGTATATATAGTGGCTTCGCTATGAAAAAGTTGGAAATTTTAAAGTGAAAGTCAAACCAAAACAAAATAGATATTAGATTAAATGTGTTAGTAATCATGTTTACTAATGGTCATGTATGACTAAAGAGAAAACCTATTTAATGCTTTCCTCATTATCATAAATGACTTGCATATCATACTTGTGTTTTCTCACACATTACATTGAAGATGTTGATTGTATAACTACAATTATTTCACATACATGATTTATCACCACCTCCAATGTATGTGGACCCTCACATGACTTGTTTAAACTTATTTAGTTGAATAAATTTTAATAAAATAATTTATTATTAATTAATCAGTCTCCCTTTTAATTAAATTATCTAGCTACAGTCTATATATAAGCATCATATTCTAGTTGGTGCAGTATGGATCATTTTTGGATCTTGATATCAACCCGTATATACCCTATTAGTGTTGAAGTGTAGATGCCATTGGTACAATCTAAACCAAGCACATGAAAAGGTATTGATTGTCTTAATTATCTATATATTTTGATCAACAGTGACAATAGTCAATTATCCAAGTTTTACAATAGTAACAAAGTACATATTGTTACTTTTTCAACAGTAACATTTGTGTTTTTTAGTGTATAAAAAGAATGATTCATGAACTCTTCCATCTTATTCTATTTTAAAATACCTAAACATCTTTTTTTAATTATGCCTCAAGCATCTCAAACATCTAATGCAAAGAAGTCTTACGTTTGTCGTTGTGGTAATTCAGCTATGTTGAAGACGTCACACACTGATACGAACCCAGGTCAACAATTTTTTAACTGTGTAATTGGGGCATGCTCTTTTTTTAAATGACTTGAAAATGATTCATTAACGATCAGCCCATCAAAATTGAGTCCGGAACTCGAGACATCAAATTTTCAAGGCGTTACCAAATTTTAAATATTAGAAAGGCTTCGCAACTTTGAAGAAAATAAGGATTTGCTATTGAATTTATTCAAAGAAGTTGTAGAGAAGAGGGATCACTTTGAAGGATTGCTAAAAGAATCCTAAATAGATAGAAATCAACTAAAACAAAGGTTGACATTGGCTAAAGAAAAAGAGAAAGGCCTTAAAACAATATTGTATGGTTTGTTGCTAGTGATTGCTTTTTGGAAAGGTGTAACAGGGATGTAGTAGTACAATCTTATATCTTTTACTCATGTAGTAGTACAGTCTATTAATAAAATGATGTCCTTCTCATTTGGTAAGACAATGTATTAGATATATAATTTAAACTGATAACAATATCGATCAAAACAAAGATAACATTTACATAATCCAATTGTCTTAAAATACTACTTCAAAAACCAACTAATTCAACAACCAATTGTCTTAAAAGCCACTTCAAAAATCAACTATCTCAAAAATAAATTGCCTTAAAAATCAATCACCAAAAATTAATTATCTCAAAAACCAATTGTCTTAATAATCAACCACCAAAAACCAACCATTTCAAAAACCAATTGTCTAAAACCCACTTTAGAAACCAATTGTCTTAAAATACCAATAATTACAATGTCTTACTCATCACCATTGAGCTCGCCATTATGCTCCATAACAATACCCATCACGTCCACTGCATTTTCATCACTGTCTCCTTTTCCGTCTTCTGCCATATTAGTGGCAAAGATTTCTTCTACATTCTCTTCCTTCTTCTCCTGCTCTTATTCTACTTCTTTCTTCTCTTCCAGCTTCTCCTCTTCTTTTTCTTCTTCTTTCTTCTCTTCGATCTTCTCCTCTTCATTTTCTTCTTGTTTCTTCTCTTCCAACTTCTCCTATTCTTTTTCTTCTTCGTTCTCTTCCAGCTCTCCTCTTCTTTTTTTGTCATCTTCTCCTCCTCTTATTCTTTCTCTCATTCGTTCATCTCTTATACAACTTCATTAAATTCTTCTGCAAAGTATTCATCAACTACAACAACATTTTCATCGACTATTGCTAATGGAAGGATTTCATCAACATCAATTGCAGCACCATCTTCATGGACTAGTGGTGTTGTATAGTCTTCATCAACTGCTGCAAGATCAATGGCTTAGCATTCATACAAATAAATTATTTTACACAAAAAATATATAAATTAGTCTACCTTTATTTTTCTTGTTCATTTGAGTTCTGCTAAATTTCTCATCTCGTACAAAAGAAACAACTTCGATCATTGATTGTTGAAGAGATGCAACACGCTCACACAAATTATCATATTTACATTTACTTGGTATATTTTTATATCCACTCAAAACATAAGTCTCACAAGGTTGGTTAGGATTGTTATCACTCAATATTTCATCCTCCTCATTCTCTACTACTGAAGTGAGGACAGTGACACCTTTCAAACTAACCTTTATGGCATCATTGATTCTATCCTTCACTTCGTCCGTATATGACTTTAATGTTGCCATGCAATTTTGTTTTGTTTCATGGACAGTAGGTGTGAGGTATGGAAACCCTAAACTTATGAATACATAGAGAGCGGCAGAGTTTGTTCAGGAAGAAGCTCCCATCCAAAGCGAAAATGACTTTCAAGCGAAAGAATGGAGGTCGTAACAAACATAGACGTGGCCATGTCAAGTTCATCCGCTGCTCTAACTGTGGTAAATGCTTCCCTAAGGATAAAGCCATCAAGAGGTTCCTTGTGAGGAACATTGTTGAACAAGTTGTTGTACGTGATGTTCAGAAATCTTGTGCTTTTGAATTGTACACTCTTCCTAAGCTCTATTTGAAGATACAGTATTGTGTTTCATGTGCAATTTACTCCAGGGTGGTTAGAGTCCGTTCTCGTACTGATAGGAGAGTTTGTGAGCCTCCACAACATTTCAGGCCCAAGGGATGATGTCCCAAAGACAGGGCAAGCTCCACATCCTACTGCAGGACCCCCTGCTGCTCCATGCACTTAAGTTATTAGGATTCAGGGTTTGGTTAATTTGATAGTAATGGCGTGTTTTACATGTGGTGGTTTTGAAAATGTACTATTTTCATGTAGATAATTGAACCTATTACCATGTTATGAAAAAAAATGGTGTGAGGTATGGGTTCATATATATATATATATATATAAAAGTAGTACACGACATTCACTAGTTTGCAAATATTGCTAGATAACAATAAATAAATTTATACCTTCGTACTTCTTCCTTTGTACTTAAATGGATCACCTTTGATAATATTATCGCTCTTTGTTGTGTGTCATCTAAGTAAACATAGAATGGGCAGAGGAGAATCCAAGGACTTCTTGGCAAACTTACTAAGATAAGGAAAACCCTCATATATACAAACTCGAAATTAATAAAATAACAAATATATAAACATGAGCTATGAAATACTATATAAATATATAAGAGTTTATCATAAATCAAGTACATAATTGATAATAAGTACCAAAAATGCCCAGGGGAAGCCATACAATGCATTCTCTATTTCATTGTACACTTCACTCTGTTTCTTCAAATTGATTTTGTTCTTCAAATACATCGCTGTTAGATCAAAACAAACTTTCCCCACGGATAACTCTGGAAGAAATCTAAATCATCCACCATCTTAATGTGGCTTGAATCCACAATCTTAGATTGATCACGGGCGAGCAACATCGAGTGGACAAATCAAACTAAAGAGCACTCCAACTTCTGCTCCTTATTCAATATGGTACCCTTGATCAAACTCATCAACTTTGTAGCAATGATTTTCTTATTCTTGGTCACACTATAATAATAGTTTTCAGCTTTCTAAAGTACTTTTGTCATTATTGCATCACGGGGGTTGTAACACCTCGCTATTTGAAAGAACTATAATTAGAAAGAAACCATTTTTGGAAATAATCAAATTTGGAAAGTTTGACAAGGTTAAGCTAAGTTTAAGTTTTGGGTCTTCAAATGACCATAACTTATAGCATAGGAGGATTATGTGGGCTACAAGATACTGTAGGAAATATCTTTGAATTATCTTTCCAACACCACCAAGTTTGCTCAATTTCGAGTTCGTATGAGGGAGATATGCCCATTTGAAGTTGGGCTGATTAGATAAGAAAAGTCAAAACCGGATTTTTGAAGGGTATTATGGTCTTTCCACTACCCAATTAATTAAATTCGTTTTTGGTAATTAAGTTGGGGTCTAAACTAGTTGGATTCAGTTTACGCTTCATAAAAATAAGTTAGGGTTTTGAGAGAAGAGAAAAAAAAAGGAGAAAAGAGGAGAAGAAGCTTAGAATCGTCGTGTTCTTGAATATTTGCTTGTGGATTTCGCCAAGGGTTGATCCCTAAGAGGTATGTGAGTTCACATAGCGTTGGCTTTGTTCACCCATGCACCAAACTTATTTATGTTAGCGTGAATTCATCCTAAAAAGGTCAAAAGTTTGATGTTCTCGATATGTGTTCTTGAATTTGGTTTCGTTCCTGAATTGGGCTGAGATTGAGGAGTTCTTGAGATATATTATTGCATCGATTTATAGAGTTGTTTTGAGTTAGATTCTAGTGTACATATGTTGGTCATCTAAATCTAAAGAGAAGTTGAGCAAAAGAATCGAATTTAAGCATATTGGGGTTAGAAAATGAAGAAGGAAAAAGTTGGGCGAATCTGGCAACCCAGTCCGCGTCGCGGACCTGCCTCCCATTTTCATAGAATTTTTCTCCGCATCAAGGAGAGGTCACGGACCCTTCTGCCTCAAATTTATTTTGTGACCAAATATTTAAATGTATCTCCGCTTTGCAGACTTGCTTCCAGACAGTGATTTTTTTTATCGTTTCTTATGTTTAACTATCCAAAAACATTCCTAAACATCACGAGATCTTTACTATCACAAATCATAACCTTGAATCCAAAATTAAATTCAAGGAAAGTTAAGAGTCAAGTCAAGAGAAGTTCATAGAGTCTTCCAATGGTCTTTTATAAATGTTTAACTTTGTTTTAAGACTTGAGTTTTCAGTTGAGTAAAGAGAAAAGGTTGAAGTTCATTTCTTCAAAAGTGTATATCGGGACTATGTATTCCCAAAGAGTAAATGTTTTCACATTTAAACAAGAAAGGAAATACCAATTTCCAGTAGAGCCTATGAGCTAGTTTTCAGTAAAGAACAAATGCTTTCACAATTGAGGAAGAGAGGAAAATTTGATTTCCAAGAGAGCCTTTGAGATAAGTTTTGAGAAATTATCTCAAACACAGAAATAAATTATGTTTTTAAACATATGAGCTAGTTTCTTTTGGGAGTAGTATTGAGCACCAATACGGGGGAGAGTTCAGACAACTCCCTGCCCCCCATAAACCATGTAGCCATCATGGGTTGAAAAATGATCATACTTTTTAGATGATTCCTTAGTGATTTTTAGCATAAACTAGTGGATCCACTTAGTAGTTAGGTTTTATGCCCTTGGCAAGGTATAGGACGGCCCTGACAGCTTGAGACAAAATGTTGTATCATCACATAGCTCTAAAGTGATGGTTATCCGTTAGAGAAACTCCCACATAAGTAGTTTTTATTTCATATATACACAGAGTTAATTGTATTTTTATATACATCCAGAGTTTATATTGCATCTTTGTATACATACAGAGTTAGCATTGTATTTCTAAATACACATAGTTCTTATCCATGTTTTAACAGTTTTTCTTTATATTGCATTTATATTATTGCTTTATATTGAAATGAGTTAAGTTGAGCCCAAGTATGTTCTTTCAGTTCCTTTCAAGCTTATGCCTTATTTTAGAATTTCCCCTCGCATGATCGCACATTCAATGTAATGATGCCATTTTGCCTATATCATTTTATGATGCAGATAGAGGTAACCAGGACCAGGATCAGCATCCAGCGCATCGCTGATTCTAGTTGAGCCTTAGAGTTGTTGGTGAGTGTTCTTGCTTCAGGAGGAGCCCTTTTTATTACTTTATCATTTTAGTTCATTAGGTGATCACGGGTCTTGTCCCAACGTCCACCTCAGTTGTTAGAGGCTTCATAGACACTTAGTTGATGTTAGTTGTTGAGTCTTTCCATTCTTGTTTTGATGTTTGAGACTTGAGTGTCATTTTGGCTAGTGAATGTTTCTTTATTCATTCTAAGTTATCTATTGAGATTTCAGTTTACTTTTTAAAGTATTGTTATCATAAGTAAGTCTTCCGCTAAGAGTTAAGCCAGGCCAAGGGTTCGCTTGGGGACAATAATGTTTCTCGAGTGCCAGTCCCGCCCAAGGTGTAGGCTCAGGGCGTGACAGGGGTATAACGAGCAATTTAGCCCCGCAATCAATGCAAACTCTCTTAAGCCAAAACAAGCAGGCTTATCATTCTCACATAACCATATCTCGTGTAATTTTTTTAATCATTTTTCACACGTCACAACAACATATAATGGAGAATCTATCCATTGAATTTGAAATATTCTAGAATATGCCTCAAGTGTCCAAAATAAGTACCTTTTAAAGTCATTACAATTTTTTTCTTGAACTAAAAGTTTTCTAAAATCACAATAAACAACCATCCTTGCTCTCACATAAATTTTCACTAGAAAGGATCCTAACTCATCCATCCATGTTGTTATACAACTTACTAGAGATTTTTCTTGCACAAATTTACAAGGACATGGGATCATCATCCTCATCTCTAGTATCTCGGGTATCTCTACTGCTCTTCTCATCTTCACTGTCAGTTTTTTATTCACAAGATTAAACATCATCACTAGTATGGGCACTACTGTCCTCTTAGTTGTCAATCTCAGTCATTGTATCAGAATCCGAGTTAGACTTAGGTTCTTCAACTACAATTCTTTTCTTTTTTGAAGATCTAGAAACTTCTTCAGCCTTACGTTTCTTATTTTTAGAAGCCTTAGGAATAGACAGTTTAACGATATCGCCTCTAGTTTTAGCCATACTGTACTATATACAAAAACATAATTTTCATATCAAAATATCGATTACTAGTCTATTAACCCAAACAAAGTAATGCTAAAAATAATATGCAAAAAAAGTAGCAGTTCCAACAAAATTCGATAATGCCATTAACATAAACACCATTAAAGTCGACCAAAATACACTAAAAATTTTCAATTCGATAGGGCAGATAAACATAAAAATTCAAAAGATTCTATACATTATCCAAAGCAAAATGTCAGTAATGATTCCGAATAAAAAGCATGAAATTAAAACGGGTGAGATTTTCAGAACTTTAAGCAAAAATCTAAACTTCACTACACTATCGCAATAAAAAAATCAAATAGGCTAAAATTTATTGAAAACACGATTAACTTACTTGAGAGGAAGAAGATGGAAAAAGATCCAACTGAACTTGGGGAAGAAGGTTGAAAAAGATTCAACTGAACTTGGAAAAGAAGATTGATGAAAAAAAGACACACTTTACTTCGTTTTTCAAGAACAATTATAGGGTCTCACTTTTCTCTATGTTTTCTATAACGGAAGATGGAAGTTTTGTTGAAGAATGGTCAGTTTTATGGAGGTTGATGATTTCGATAAAGTAGGTTTATGAAAAACGAAGAGTTCTCTGAGAATGTTCAGAGGTTTCCTCGAAAAATATTTACACAAGATTATTAAATATTTTTTATATTCCTTGGGATTGTAATCTAATTTTTTGAGGGATGAATTTATTTAATGTTGAAGTGTTGGGATGAAAATGATATTTTATATACTTGTATTTTTATACCCCAAGTTCTTAAACTGATGAAAAGGTCCATGACCCTACAACCCAACCCCACGTTTTAACTTTTTCTAACCCTAAACCTAAAAAATAAATTTAAAAAAAAATCAAGTTGCTATTTCTCAAATTATGTTTTGGGAGTGTCCACTTTGCCAATTAATCTCCGGTTAGTACTAAAGAAGAAACTTATTGACAATTCTTTAACAGAGGGGTTTTCAATCTTACAGGTAACTACATCAACTTTTTAGGTTTTATACAATGACAATGTAGAACATTTTCACTCCATCAGGATATTTCCATTTTTATAATTCGCTTGCCAATATACAAACAGTGTAAGTATATACACATTTTCTATTTATAAATTTAGGAATTTTTCAAAATTTATACAAATCATGTGTTACAACAAGATAATTTTATACAAGCTAGGGTAGACATATAAAATTTTGAATCTATAAAATCAGGAAAATTCTATATTTGTACAATTATGAACCGAATTATACAAATTCTAAATATATGCAATTAGGAGCCAAATTATACAGATTTTGGACGTGAGCCACATAATTATGGTTGTAAGTTAGTGGTGAATGGTAATTTAACTAAACTATAATTATGTTAGCTAATTAACTAGTATATGTTTGTTTACCAATGTAATTTTCCCTTATAAAAATGCATAGGCATTAACGATCATTAGGGTTTGACCATTTATGAAAGTGATATAGTGCACTAATACGTAGAGCTTAAAAACTTTATTTCAACTCATTATTTTAGTCAACTTTTAGTTTTTGACTATTGTTTAGGCTCCCCACTCTATATAAATAGAGCAAACTAGAGTTAAAGTGTCTAATTAAAAAGTAAGACCAAGTTCAAAGGCTTGTATATGGTATTTGTCCAAGGAAAAAAGTTATCCTATTTTGTCTCTCTTATTTTCATTATTTAATATTGTTATTTTGAGTTTGATTTCTGAACAAAAGTCAAATTAATTGAAAGTCACATGTGTAATCCTATTTTTATTTTTATTTTTAGAAGTGCGACCTATGAATCTTCTTCTTCTTTTATCTTGGGCTTTTTCAGAATATCCTCAATTTAATTTTCAGTTCCATACATCAATCAAACAGGAACATTTCTTCAAATTATACATGCCACTATTTTGGCTTAAACTTCTAAAAATTCTTAAGAAGTACATGTTGTGGATCTAAACTTTCTCCGTATTGGTAAGGATTCAATTCCTCATATTATAATTCCCTACCCTCAATTTTTTTCTTCTTTTTTTGTCGGTCACTATTTATCTTTCATTTATTCACCTACTAATGGTAAAGAAATGTGGTGATAATAAATATTGGGAGTGAGATCCTAGTTTAACTCAGGTTCCAGTAAAACATTTTGTTGTGATTCCCTAAAACAGAGGAGACTCTCTACAAAATTATCCTCTCAACTCGAACAGATTAAACCTGGAGCCTATAAATAGCCTCTTTGGTATATAT